>JAHPZR010033162.1:0-27500 GCA_019787425.1 Platygyra sinensis | reverse complement strand
CCTTCAATTATGTTATATTTTGAGCAAAATTATATCAACCACTTAAAGAACTGATACGTAGGAATTGATCATTTTTATGACCATTCATATAATATCCCATTCATAAATTTGTAATCCTTTTTTCAGTACCTTATGTCAATATTTTCATTGAATGTTCAGTCTGTAACTGTTTGTTTACCCTCATTGAATAAAATTAATATTCACCTACAATGTATTGTAGAGATATAGTGCATGGTAATAATGGGTAGGAACTTATTTTCAGAAAAATGGCAAGACATTTTGCTTTACTTTAATTTCATGATCTGGCAGAAAAATGAGTTGAAGGAATTTAATATAAACACGTATCTGTCCAACCATTTAAGATGGGATACTGTCTTGTTACACAGTGACGTCTCTAATGGGCACCCAGTGGCCCCAGGCTGAACAACAACTGCCTGCTCAACCTTTAATGACTGTTCCAACCTCTGGGGTGTATGGACAATTCCAGCAAACCCAACAGTACCCCCCACAGCAAGCAGTGGCAACTGGTGCAGAAACATTGTTTTATTATCAACAGCCACAGGTTTGATGATGCTTGACATAATACATAAAACATGAGAGACTGTTTGAGCATGATCTGAAAATTTGATGCATACAGTACTTAGCAGAATATAATTATTTGATGAATTTTGATGTGTTTGGAAATGTGGTCAAGCACTGTCTTGTGTTAAAATCTGTGCTAATTGAGATTAGATGAATGGAATTGATGAATTATTGCAGATGTGACATGCACAAGTTTGGTATTAATTAACTTCTGTCATTTTATTTCCTTTATGTAAACCAAAAATTCAGTTATCCTTATGCTATCAAAGAAAATATTTAGAAGTTAGAAAACTACTGATCAATTAACGACACAATAGTGTGTGTTTCAATAAAATAATACCGGTATTTTTGAAAAAAAAATCCACAAAATTAGATAAGTATTTAATACAAAAATTCCACGTTCTGAGCGTACAATGTAAGGTACAATCATGTAACTGTCTGCAGGGTGATTGTTACATGTACGTGTAGTAGAGGTTTGACTGTAATGTTTGTTTTGTTTTCCTCAGCCACAACAGCAGCAGCCGCAACAGCTCCAGCAGCAGCCACAGGTACAACAGCCAGGCACATACCCTGCATTAATGGACTTGTCAGGAGGAGCTCAGCAAGTTTACCCTTCAGTTGCTGTACCCAGTAATGACCAGGCACTTTACTCTAATACTAATGTGGCTCCTCAGCACTCAGCCCCTCCAGTTGTATATAGCAGTCAACAGCCACAACAACAACTAGTAAGCTGTTTTAAACTACTGTTTAATCGTGTGACTTGTTTGTTTGTTTTTGTTTTTTGTTTTTACTTTTTTTACTTGTTTAATATGTACTTTTTGTACATTGTGTTGTATGACACTATATTTACTGAGAACAATTGATTTATTTCATGAAAAGTTTTTCCTCGTGAATTTTAAGATTTTGGGGTAAACTGTGTCACATAAGAAAATATTAATTCAATTTAAAATCCGCCGAAAATTTAGCGTTTTTGCCCAACCGGAAGTCAGTTCCTTTAAGCATGCGCGGTTGATCTGTTTCGCGCTGTGAATGAGCAAGATCTTTGCGTGCTAGTTGTACGCGTCAGCTTTTGACTTAAGAATAAAGTTTATGCAAGAAAGCTCTCTTCTCTGGTATCGAGTTGATTTATGAGTTTCTTAGAACAATGCACAATGCTTAATCATAACCAATTTCTGCTTTCGATTGATTCTTATTCTTTCTACCTGTTTGTCAAGTTTGCAGAAGTTTTAATTTTGAAAGGAAAAGCTGACGCGTACAAGTAGCTAATTTGCATAGTGGAGCGCGTGCACTTTCATGTCCGAGTCGGTGTCAAAAACTTGAAAAATATTTTTTCGCCATCTTTTGTGCTGAGATGCTGCAACAGTTTTCGCCAACGCTATAAAGCTACTAACGTCTTTTGTGTTTCTTCAGCAAAGTGAAATTTTATACTGGGAAAATAAATTAGACAAGGAGTTTTTAGAACTCAAACAACAAGGTTGGTCAAAGAAAGCGATACCGTAACTTTGCTGATTATCTCTGTTGTCTTCCGATATTTCCAGCTAGGTTACGACATGTTTAATTTTAAAGACATGTTTCGATGTTGCCAACATCATCGTCAGTTACATAATATTTGAAAAAAATAGAATCTCGTGATAATACTGTCATAAGCAGACCTGGGTGCATTTAACAACTTGCTTGGTATGCATCTTCAGAGTGATGCATTGACTCCCATATGATGAGGGCACTTTTATAGGTCTTACGTTATTTTTCCTAAGCATCTCATTGTATGGTCTTAACCAGAGTTTCCCCTTATAACCAGAGAGTTCAACTGTCTTACCTCCTCATTACAGTTGGGGGTTAGAGCCATTTAACAAGTGGCGTCTCATATTATACACTCAACCACATTTTGTGGTCTGAACAAACCATAACAGAAAGAATTTTGGGTGTCACTGTGAAGATTTTTGAGTTGACCAATAGTGTTGTAGAAGACAACTGAACTTACCTACTTTTAACTTGCATGTGTTATTGGCATGCACTTTGTGCCGAGGGTGCAGTGTTTGCCTGTAGCCCTGTGCACCTGTGCACCTGTGGCTGTTCTATAGTTATTGAGAAAACAGTCCTAAGAAAACAAGTGCACTGACTGGTTAAAAATCGTGTTTCTATAACTCAATGGAGACACAGAACTATCATGAGTTGTTTATGTAATGATGACATGACCAAAGAGAATTTACATTTTGATGATCAAAGTAAACAGTTTTGTTTTCCTTTTTTTAGTCACATTGTATTCTAAAAGAAATAGAAAACATGTTTTCCGTAGACCATGTTTCTATCAAGTTAAACACTCGTGAATGTTTGGAACATCTCGAAAAAGCCTTGGAAACACTCCCCTGTGGCTCTTATTCCCACAGCATTTCTCGTTCTCCCAAGCTTCCACTCATGTTTCTGTAACTCGATAGAAACACGGTACATGTTTTCTATTTCTTAGATGGTATAGTGTAGTAATGGATGTGATGTTGTGTCATTGAAGGTTGCACCAGGCGCTCAACAGCAGCTCAGTCAAAAGAGGGCTGCAGAAGGCGATACTGGAATCTATAGCCAGCAGGGACCTCCCAGTTACTATGACAACAGCAAACGACTGCGATATTGACGTCTGATAAGGATGATCTTTGTGTGGTGTGGTGATATGAATTTAGTGCTTGGTGACATGTGAAATATTACTAATATCATCTACATGTATCAGCAGAGAGGCCATGTAACTAAACCAGAGATCATGGGCGTGTTCTGTTTTAAACCAGTTATTGAAGGATAATGTTAGTACCATTGTTTCTGACTTAGGAATTTTGTAACACCATTGTTCATGTTTACATTATCAGAATGGCATTTATTAATTTATTAATTAATTAATTAATTAATGCCTTTTCTTAAGTTGTATTTTTATTGCAATGTATGTGCTTTAAAGTAAATCAATTATTGTTGTAATGGTGACACATGTAAATTAATATGAAAGATTCATGAGTTTGAAATCTAACTAGAACTCTATCACATGATATTTTCAAGACCCAGCTTACATTTGCCTTATGAGTAAGACTCACTACAGATCACAAAGCTAATTAAACAAGTTATTGGTTTGAAATTATGTCACTTACAGTGTAGATGTTATCAAGTCATTGAAGATTATGTTAAAATTCATGTTTTAATAGAATTGTGCAGCTTACATCCATTCTTTAAACATCATCATGCAGAAAATTTCTGATAGAACATAATTATATTGTAACAGTAGTTTGAAACCCATGAAAAACTAGATAACCACTCATTGGAAATACTAACAGTAAAACCTTTTGATGTATGGATTGTGGACATTTTGCTAAGTGGCTATAAATTGTAGGAAGGCACCCATATTGGCTGTAATTTGTAGCTCTTAGCTGTCTCTTAGCAGTCTCATGGCACCAGGGAAGCGAAAACTGTACTATTACTAGTAGAAAGAGCTTAGTTTGTTTTTGCTCTCATTACTTTACACAGCATTCATGTATTACTGGTTAATTATGAAGAGGTTTTTTATAGAGAAGCCAAAATGGTCAGAGATGTCTGATCATAGCTTTTAAGCAAGTGATAATGATAGCTGGTTTTGACAACTGTCAGTAAAAATTACTGATCAATCCTAAAAAAATAATTTTTTATACGAACATGTAGATATACATGTAATGTTATTAGTGAAGATAGTTTGTAACTGAAGTATATACAGTGTAACAAGTGAAATACACTCTCTCCTCTCCTGTCATTTTAAAGAGATGCCAACAATTAAAAGGTGCTGTACAGTAGCAGTGAGCTGGGACTGATTTGAGTTTTACAGCTTCCAGATCGCTCTAACACTTTTAAACTGAGCTCTTAGCTGCAGTTAAGATACTATTTCTCTGTATGTGTTGGGTATGAGCAAAGAATAGTAACTCCGATTAAATTTAATTAAAGAATTCTTTTTTTGCATGAATTACTTCAAGATGTGTCTTCTACCTCAAATTTAGGGAGTCACCTGACGGTTAAAACAATAGATACCTTCTCCCTACCTCTCCCTTTTCAAATGACTCATTTAAGTTTAAACTACCGTTGTCCATTCAAATCCTTGGTTTTCCAACTTTCATTCCACCATAAAATCTCATACTTGATCTAAACTATTTTACTTTCAAAAAGGCACCATGGTCCCTTTAGCATATTTTTGAATTTTTTTTGTCATTAAGTTATCTTTTAGGGGGAAAATACCATATTAATTCAGTGGTAATTTTGAGATGATGCTATCAGTGCTGTGCACAGCTGTGTTCTTCCATCATATCCCATTCTTGAACTTGTCCATTTCATATTTCCTCTCTTATGTATCCTGTCATTTTAGAGTATGAAAATCTCAATTTCACCATAATTTATAAATTGCAAAATACAGGTAGTTGTATTGTCTTAGATTTGTATTGAAAAGTTTTGGTCATGCAATACATGCTCTGTTTATTTGAGTAGTTTATTTTTCATGAAGCTGTAAATATATGCCCGGGTAAAAATTCTAAATTCTAAACAAATGATCTTTCATATCACTTGTGTCACAGAGATGGGAAAGGGGGCAAAAATATGCAGTTTGGAGGTCATACTTTTATCTCATGCAAAATCCTTTCTCCCTTATCCGGATCAACACAGTGTTAACTTATGGTAACTGTCAATCATGTAATGGGAATATTAACCTCTTACTAACCGAGCATGAGGGCAGTACTGGGGAATATTGGCCTGAGGCCATGGCAGTACGGACTGAGGGAATACAAAAATGACGGAGGGCCAACATTCCCCAGTATGGCTTGAGCAAGCTAGGTTAGTAAGTGGTTTATTATATGGCACTCGGGCCATGCTTGTTTTGAATTTGCCCGCTTTCGAAAACAAAAAATACACAGCCAACAACCGTTTCCATGGAAACGGTTAGTATGGCAAAATCTTGACCAAGAAAGAACCAATCAGAACGCTCAGATTTACCTTGCCATATATAATATTGGTAATTATAATTCATGAAACATTTCTTGCCATATAATATTTAACAAATAAAGAAGCCTAAGTCGTGTATTACACTATGATAAAACACAATGGTCATTTGAGAACACCAGGGAAATGTAGAAAACACGAGCCACATTTCTCGAGTGTTCTCAAATGACCGGAGTGTTTTATCACAGTGTAATACACGGCTTAATAGGCTTCTTCATTTACTTTAAAATATAGATTTTGCGTGCGCAAAACAATAAAACACGCTTTTTCTATGTTTTATACTCTGATAAAACATATTAGGTTTTTGACCAATCAGAGCGCGCGCAGGGTCCTATCTATATTTTAATGGTAATTATAATCCATGAAACATTTCGCCTACTCGTCTAAACATGTCACATATATTTCCCAGCTAAAACTGGGGAATATCCAAGAATGTTTTCAAAAATGTGTGCGTTGTGAAAAAGATTTGAAGGAAAATAAACATGATAACCTACGTTTGGGGTGAAAATATGCTCGGATATTTGTCCTTCGACATTATCTGTTCCTCGTAGCTTACGGTTTTGCTCGAGCTACGCTCTTGGAAAAACACACAATAGCCTCTATTTGGGGCTAAAATATGCTTGGACGTTTGCCTTTGACATCATTTGTTCCTAGAAGCCCCAGTGTTTCCCTATCCTGCAGTGCAGGCATTTTCGTTTTGGAGCTCGCGGTCGTAAGTTTGCCGCCATATTGGCTTGAGCAAAGTAGGTGGGAAGGGGCGGGGAAAAACCCTCCCTCGTTACTTCTCCTTTCAGCCTAACTCCCACTCCCTGGGACGCATTTTTGTCTCTCTCCAGGCCGCTTCCAAGTTTGAATACAAGATGGCGCTCGCTTGATCAAACTCACAGCCTCACTCGCCAAAATACGAGCTATGCTCTCAGTAAACTTTTCCCTTCTCAGGACAGAGAATGTCCAAGGACAAATATCCTAGCATATTTCGTGCCAAATGGAGGCTATTATTTATATAAATAATTTGTGACCTGGAACATATATCCATTTCCCTCCAGAGAGGATCAGAGAGAGAGAGACAGACAGACAGACAGAAGCAAACTGAAAAGGAATTGGTGGGTGTGCACAGACTAAGATTGCTTTGAAAAATTTGCATGTAGCTGCCTTCTCTCCTGAAGAAAGAAAAATTGGCAGGGAGCCCTCCTTTCCCTTTTTCTTGAGGAGAGTAGACAGTTGTAGACAAGACAAGGCCGCAGAAAGATGGGAAATGGCAGCTAAAGTGGCTTTGTTTCTTTCAGTTTAAGTGGCATGGATGAGACCTAGCTAGCTAGGTGTATCTATAAACAACAACATTTTAACACTTTTTTGAACATGGCACATCTTGATGAGGATAATAATTGTGTAATGTAAAACAGCTCTGTCTGAAATATTTTCACATGAAATCATTAATGCTGTTGAAATGTTTTAATTGTTTGTCCTGAGTGAACTGGAATGAACATGAGAGGCTTGAGTGGCTGAGCTTTATGTGTTTTACTAGTAAGTGTTACTGTCTGTTAGGAAGATAAATCATCGTGCCAGGCCCTTTACAATCACCTGTGGTACCTTTGGAATTTGCTTTTATGTATCAGTCAATTCAATTTTCAAAATCCTCAATCCCCCCTACCAGTTCAACATCTTGGGCATTAGACATTTTGAATGTTCAGTTGCTCAAATCCTCATCTCCTTGGTGGTGGTGTTCAAATGCCCAACCTTTGTGATCAAATGCCCCAACCCTCTGGAAAGGCATGGGAAAAATAAGCTGTGGAAGAGAACAAGAATTGCCCTTGATTACCTGCTTTTCCTTGCATATGGTGTCAAACTCCCCACCCTAATATTACCACTGATGTCAAATTTGTGCTCACTGGAGTGCATTGGTTAATCAAGCACCTAGGGTATTCACAGACTTGTTTATGCATGTCTCTAAGAACACAGTTCTCTTCTAGCAAAGAACTCGAGGAATTTTGTACAAAGCAGGCGGCAGGCGCAGCAGCAATGTGTAATTTCCCACTACTCATAAAAAAACTTCAGGAGGCTGACAACAATAATTATTCTAAGTCTTTACAGGGTTGAGCAGTGGTGAGAGCGCTCGCTTGATTCCCGGCCCCAGCGTCATATGTGGGTTGAGTTTGTTGGTTCTCTTCTATGCTCCGAGAGGTTTTTCTCCGGGTACTCCGGTTTTTCCTCTCCTCAAAACCCAACATTTCCAAATTCCACTTTGATCTGGATTATTGTCAAGCACTTTATCATGAACCTCTGGCTCGGGTGATGGTGCAAGCACTCCCTGTGTTTGACATTAAATTTGCATTTACATTTTTATATTTTACCAAGAGCAATACTTTGACTGATGAATCCTGCCTCTATTTATCAAGTGATGCTATAATACTGGTAATCTTCAGGTCAAAATTAGTTACCATAGCAACAGCAAAACCTGTTAAAAACACTCTTGAGGTTAGCTTTAAGTGCTTTTATCTTGAAAACATGGTTGGGTCATTTGTTATTATAGAATTTGTAATTAGCATAAAAAGTTGTGACTTTTGAAAAGGTTTAGAACCCTGTCAGGTGGGTTTAGAATTTTTGAAATTTAAGGTGGCTCTGGATCCCCTGAACAGAATTGTTTAAACCTTTCTCAAAAGCTGCATCTTATCCTGTACATCAAAAATTCAATATTGAAAAAGGGGGAGGGGGGTGCTAATCTTGTTTTTGAGTTATTAGCAGTTAAAGCTGGAATTAAGGGTGTTTTTAGCAGGCCATACTGTTGCTATGGTAGCCTATTGTGTCAAAAAAATGATAACAAATTCACCACTCATTGGCCAGTTTTACCGTGATTGTAGTATCAATGGATCAAGAGTGGTGATAATGACCCATTAAAATCTAATTCTTGGAATGTTCTGGAAACTGTTGTAAGCTGCCACCAACTCCGAGTTTAACGTTTTGAAGGAATTCCCGAGTCATCCATTCCTCGTAAATTATTGACATTTTCCAGAACTTGTGCTCTTGTACGACTTTCCCAGGTTTAACTTTAATTCATGTAGTTGGCACGGTTTGGACAAACTGTTTCTTATCCCTGTAGGGAATGGCCGTGCAATCAAATAAAATAGAGACACCTGGAAACTAGGTCACAGGATTCACAGTGGTTGCCTCATTTCCACGCTTACAGGCACGATAGAGAATTGGTGGGGGGAGGGGGGGAGGGGTGCTGGTTGTGAAAATGACCCTGCTCACCGCTCACCTAACATCAATCTAAACCACATTCTTATTCCTGAAGGTATAGCCTCCTTCTAATAATACAACTTCTAGCCATCTTGTGTCCAAAAACAACCGTTGCCAATGGGACAAGAGAAGACAGAGAAAACTGGCCAGACCTTGGGGTGTTCATACAGTGGGCTACCATGGGACAGTTAATGGCTGTAATATCCTACACCAGTATAAAATTGTGGCTTTTATCAAGACTGCTGACTCGTACCAGCTTAATTAATTAATCAATTAATTTTGAAAATAAAAATGTCTTGTAGCCGGGAACCTCTGCGTCACGCTGTTAATTTGAGTCACACGTAATGGTTTAACTAGGGTTGCGTGACGACCCACATACCATCTGCTAGTGGACCTAGCCTCGTTCTCAGGAAATTTCCCTTAATATAAATTGGAGGGGAGGGAACAATGTATAAGAGAGAACTCGAGACTGAATCAGAGCGAGGAACGGTAAGCTGATCTTTTACCCGAGTGGTGACATTTATACCCCTCGTAACTTCCATGTTGCATTTTTTTTCTATTTCAGAAGCAAGAAATCAGTTACACCAACAAAATGGAGATATAAGTCAATGAACTCCGGCCCAGAGAACGGTACTTTTGCCATGCTATTTTCAACTTAGATTTTAAAACTGCTTCAACGTTCCTAAATAAAAGATCATTTTGACGTGATATATGTGTTGTCATTTCTAGTGGACAAGCGTAAAAGCCCTTCCGCTCCATCCACCTCGGAACCGAAGAAACAGCGGGAGCGATAAATAAAGCCGCGAAAAACGGAGTCGGTGTATCGTAGTTTGGTAATCGAGCCCAGTTGATCGAAGTCTATATTGCGGCTTGGATTGGTTCGTGGAAAACAGTTGGATAGTTGGTCAGATCAAAATGTCCAAATATTTGAGCTGTTTTGAATCCAGAATTAAGTATCCAACCCGGGGCTGGGGGAGGGGGGGGGGGGATACTCGATATATCCCTGGGTGGGGAGGTGCGGCCCGGCCCTCATACCCTGACCCTGACAAATATCGCTGATTTTCTTACCCTGTTTAAGACAGAATTCCGATTTTTGATACCCCGTTTAAGACATAGATTAAAAGTTGCGGTTACATATTGTGTGGCTTTCTTGTTGTGTAATCAATGGAAATTTAATGTGCCTGGTATCAATGCCAAAGTCAACGGAAGTCAATATTAATATACAAGAGCTTGTAAAAATTTTGCTGTTTATCGTCCCAAGAAAAGATATCCCATTTAAGACAAAAATTGATAAACCGATACCCTTATTGAGACCAAAAAATGACAAATTCGATACCCTGTTAAGACAAAAATCCCGAAAAAACACCCTGGCTGGCCGCACGTCCCCATTAAGCCCTTATAAGGGAGTACCCCCCCCCCCCCCCCGATCCAACCCTTTCTTTTAAAGGAGGAAGAGACGCAAGACAGTTGCAAGAAAGGAGTGAGAGGAGAGAGTGAGGGAGCGACGAAGGCATTGAGGGATGGAAGTAGAGAGGGAAGGACGGGGGAAATGGAGATTGTGAGTGAAGCGATTGTGGATTTGGTGGTTTTCATCTTTCGAGTGTTTAGCCGTCATTATGGATACGCTACAGACTGGGAGAATTGGAACGAGAACGCGGGAGGGTCCACTGTATTTCTAATTCAAGATGGCGGCCTGAACAACGTACCGATGGGAATATCCACTGGCGCGCCCCGCCAAAATCTGCCTGCGGGCTAGGATTTGATGTAAACTGAAATGATATGGGCACCATTTGTTCTACCCTTGTGCCGTTTAGCCATGTGATAAATCACTTATTGACCAGCAGGACACTGATATTGGCTCAGTCTCCTAGTTATGGAATTGCCGCCGCCGTGAGTGTTTGCTAATATCGTGCGGCTTATATCAACAATGACTTGTATTTACAGAGATAACTGAACTTTGTTTACCTTGCTTGCTTTAATTTCTTTGTTTTAAATTAGTTTGAGATCAATATTAAATCGAGAAAAATTCGGTCTGTTTCGAATGTCAAGTGTGTGGTTGTTGTTCCGAAAAATCCAAGCGTTAATTCTTATGCAGATATTAACCTTGACTTTGCCTTGGAAATGGAAGAAAACAATTACCGTCACAAAGGTCCATAAATAATACCTTGCCCAGTCAAACGTGGCTTAATTCACGTCAGGGCACAGATCCTGTTCTCGTTTATCAACATGATAGGTCTGTCTTCACTTCATTTGTCTGAGGAAAGAACATCGCATTGAGGCTTTTTTTGTTGACTTTCGAGAATTTTTTTCAGGACAACTCACTGCCAGTGTTTATGTGTAGTTTCAGTTGATGCCACGGTGTGCATCTTCGTACGTTGCACAGCACAAAGCTATCTTAATCCAAGGCTTTTGAAATCGTTGTTTGTTTTTACATTCAGCACAAGAGTAATTAGACTGTGATTATTGAGTGGCTTTTGTTCCCAGGGGAGTCTGTACGACTTATTCATGAGGTCAATACCGTATCATTATAAACTGTCTGTTGCCATTGAAAACAAAGATTTCGCATATTATATTGATATTCAAGGAACGAAATTTTCACCTTGAGCCATCCGTTTTGTTCTGACTTTGTCCGACACGAGGACGTCCTTAACTGACAAGTGGGGAAAAAAGGATCAGAAATGCGAGTGTCGACAGAAGATTCTTTGAGACATCATCTTACATTTGATTACAGCTTTTGTCGAAATTTTTTTTTATGAACGATGTCTTTGTCTTGTCTTCACCAAGCCGTGTGCTTAGGAAGGCTTCACCAGATTCGTCTGCTGTTGGATGTTGGTGTAAATCCAAAAATTGTCGATAACCAAGGTCGTACTCCACTCATGGTGGCTGCTTGTGCCTCCAAAGACACCATGGCTACGCGGATCGCTCGACTCTTGTTAAGCCGCGGCGCCGTTGTGGAGTGTGTAGATGACCAGGGAAGGACAGCCTTGTCTTATGCTTGTCAGCATGGACACTGTAAGCTTGTTAAACTTCTAATAGATGACGACTGTGACATCAACAAGGCTGATAAAGAAGGTAATACTCCACTTATGTATGCCGCCATGTCAGGCAATGTACCCACTCTGCGTGAAATATTACATGTGGTACTTAAATACAGGCTCAGTGTGGATTTAAGAAACAAGAAAGGCTTCTCGGCTTATTTATTAGCTGCAAAAATGGCTAACGGCGAATGCGCTAAAATTCTTAAAACAGAGGCCAATGCTTCAGACTGTGTGCGGGACACGGAGTTTTTCTTAAGCGACAAAGAATGGGCGAAGAAAACGAAAAGAAACTTAGACAAAGAGAAAATTGAAAAGAAGGTTCAGAAGATGGAGGAACGAACTCGTCCAAAGACCTCGCTAGAACTGGGTAAGGTTCCTTCCTCCCCACGCGTGGATGCGCGGGCGATTTCGCGACTGACAACCCGCAGCGAACCCGCAGTGACACGAAAGATCGGAGTGGCGAGAGTATGGTCTCCTTCTCGCCCCGTGGAGATTAAGGCTGGTAACCAGCTGGAAAACACACGCGTTACTAGCGCTTCGTCTGCCTACAGTAGCAGCAGACGTAGTAGTATACCTGCAGTGGTTCGAACGCTTACACCAGACCTTCACGCCATCTTTAGTCAGTACGTTCTGTTTGACACTAGACCAGCGGTTACTGTAGCTGATCGCAGACCTCAGTTCGCCACATCGTCTCGCAAGTATTCAGTGTTCCCCAGCAGACCTTTGCTAAGAGAGTCTAGAAATTCTCGTCTAGGAGCTATGAATCGGAAAAAAGTTTCTCTAATGAGATAAAAACAGAATTTAAAGGATAAGGATTAGCAGGATTGCAGTGTCCAGTAAAACGGGTCAATAAGGGTCACTGCCAAGTTTGTGATGTAGATCTCAACTGCAGTCTGATATCTTGATATAGACTTCTCTAGTTCCCTGTATTGCTATTGTCGCTCCGGTAGTGTCATTGTACAGTTAATGTCAGAATTAGCTAGAATATGCACAAGAGCAGTTTTGCCTTAAAACGGGGTTGTTAGTATGATGCTCTGTGTTTTAATAAACGTGATTTGAGTGGTGGTCTTAATCTAGCTAGCCTCCTACGTAGACGTTCTTTGGCTTGTCACGCGTTCCTCCCCGTGGGGAGAGAACGCGTGACAAGCCTAAGAACGTCTGCGTGGGAGGCTATAATCTAGCGGGTGTAATGCGAATCAGATGTTAGCTCGTCACAAGTTGCTGCCCTTCTCTTCCCCTTTCTCTCCCCCCCCCCCCCCTCCCCCACTCCGCTAAAGAACACAACACAAGACGTATTTGCAGCTTCTAAATGGATAGAAAAGGTAGAGAACTTTATTTCACCCCGGTAACTTTGATCAAATATTACAAAACGTTGTACTCTAGGTCTTCCCAAACGCTGTGAACTAATAATAAATTACAACTAATGAAGTCTAGCTCCTTCCAGTGACTTTTGCATATTTTTCTTTTGAAAAGAAATCGGATAAATGCCTTTAACACTATTACAATAGACTACGAGTAGTCCCTCTTTCGCTTAGTCCGTCGTGCGTGACGCGAAAGAAAACCGTTGAAAAAAATGGCCGCGTGAAATCCTGGGGCGAGAAGCACGCGAAAGGAGGGTCCCTACATTCGCGTGCTTCTTGCCCCCAGGATTTCACACGGCCATTTTTTTTTTACGGTTTTCTTTCGCGTCACGCACGACGGACTAAGCGAAAGAGGGACTACTCATAGTCTACTATTACAATGGTAACGCATACAGCACACTCATTAGTTGTGCTTTAAAGGGTGGGGTACGCGGGCGTTGCGTGACAGAGAGGAAGAAGCCTGTTTACAACTCCAAGTCAACTAAGCATTGAAAACATTACTTTGAGGTTCACTATCTATTTCTCCCATCATTGGCACTCCTTTATTCTTACAGAGGTAGTTAACAGTGTCAACAGCGTCAACAGTGTTAACAGTGGGACCAGAATCTTCCGTTTTAGAATACGAAATATAGACGGTACACTGATCCCGACGGCAGATATGACCAAAATAAAACCTTCCTCATGGGCTGAGTGGAAAAAAATATGCGTGACTCATTTTTTTTTTCCACTGGGCTCCTGAGGAAGGTTTGTATTGCAAACCGAAATATAGGGCAATTTTCAGTTAAAATAATTTAGTCCTTTACTCCGTTTTATTTCATTTTGGTCATATCAGCCGTTGGGATCAGTGTGCCGTCTAGATTTTGTATTCTTAAATTTCTACTGATCCAGGTCTACTTAAGATCCGGCACTCTCATCGGTTTGTTGCTGTGGTTGTAAGTTTTTAATTCCATTTCTTCCGTTTTACCTGAGGAGGGCTCTGGCGGGGTTTAGCAGGGGTATATCAGTAAGCCCCAAAGGAGTTTGAAGAGCTTTTTGGGAATGATCCAAGGATTGTCTATGAGGTTCTCCAGGAGGTCCCTGCCAATAGCGCGCCCCTTTGGAGAGCACATAGCTCTACGCCAGAACTTAAGCAACAACCCCTCTGTGTCTACATTTGTACTGTGAAAAAAATTGATCGTCAAAAGGGCACGATTTTCTGCTTGAGTGAAATCTGGGATAAAAGGAACTCTGTCATCGCTTTTTAAGATTCTGGGCGGTAACGCGATCTGCTGTTCAGCGGTGTTGTTTAGATTTGTTTGAAAGTGAGTAGCTGCGATGAACTCTACAAGTAGGGTCCAGCCCACCCCGAACTTCCGTTCAGGCATTGATAACAGGTTGAGTTCCTCGGTGAATAGAGGTTGTGCTGGAAAAAAAGAAACGATCATCAACTAAGAGACTGAAAATTTTACCAGCGCTTACTTAGTAATTTCTTTACTGTAATGCTTAGGTCTCATATAGAGAGATTACCATGCACCTCTTCTTTCCCTCCTCTTCTATACCGGCCTTTTCGACCCGATTCCATTCATGACGTTCTGCGACTAAGTTAATTAGACGTCTTGTGCAGCAAACAGCAAACAAACAAATAGGAATGTCTCATGTTTCTCTCCACAACAAGTCTAAGAATCCCGTAGGCTTGTCCTGTGTTCTTAAAACGCTAAATGTCCAATGCAAAAATAGCCCATTTTATCACCTGGAATCAATTTAAATGAGTGTTAAATGGCGACTTTTAGGCCCTTAATTTCCTATATTTTCGCTGTAACAACAAAATAAAGATATGTTTTATCGTAATTTTGTTGACATATTAAGATGAACTCCCGCCACTGCAGGCGATTGCAGTTGGATAAATTTGTTTCAGCACCGCTTTGTGAGCTTTGAAGGTATGGAAGTCTGCATACGCGAGCCAAGTGGCCCATCAGGGCAAACCCTCTCCTGGTTTTTGTAGCATAAAGCGACTAGAGTATTTCTGAATTTCCCCCCCCCCCACCCCTCAGCCCCCACCTGGATGGAATTCTAGTCCGTCGCAGGGTTACCCTTAGAGTTAAGTTCGCCGGTAGCCATTTATACACCTGTGTGGAGAGAGGTACTGTAAGAGTAACGTGCCTTGCTTGCCATAGAGCACAATACAAAGTTCCCAGCCAGAGCTCGAACCCGGACTGCTCGCTCCGGAGTCGAGCATACCAACCATGAGGCGATCGCGCCTCTTGCGCTTTACGAGTTATTACTCACCTCTTAGTATTGAAGTTGTGTGCGCTTTCCACAACAATGCTATTGTAACATCTTTATCAGGATCAAAGCGGAAAGACGACTGTTCAAACGAATAAACTTTAACTCGTTCAAAGAACTCGGTCCAGTCGCGGATGACCTCGGGATGATTCATCGAACATTCTGGAATACTGGTACAGAACTTTTTTTTGACTTTGTCGCTCACATTAACCGGTGGGGTAATATACACAGGATACTCCAAAGGAGAGAATATACCAGCATTTAAAGCCCCGAGGAATGGTAGGACAGACAGGTAATAATTCATATCAGCCCACCAACTATTTGGAGACACACAATGACTCTTAGGGCTGCATCCCTGGGCTCCAGCCATATCGCGGAGTCGACCAGATGTCATTTGCCATCCGAACTGGAGCGGTAGCGCCCAGAGAGTCGACAGGTCGGTATCTGCGCCGGGTGGGTGAGGATGCCCCCAGGATTCAATAGATGACTTCCCTGTGTGATGCAGTAGACCGATAAGCTTGAGAAAGACCCGGATAATCATGCGGATACTCCCGGGAGTATCCGCAAGATTATCGGGGACTTTCTCAAGCTAATCGGTGTACAGCATCACACAGGGAAGTGATCTATTGAATCCTGGGGGCATCCTCACCCACCCGGCGCAGATAACCGACCTGTGGGCACTCTGGGGTACCGCTCCAGTTTTCGGATGGCCACACGTCGACAATGCATGAGTCGCACTCCTGCGATAGTGGCTGGAGCCCAGGGATGCAGCCCTAAGAGTCATTGTGTGTCTCCAAATAGTTGGTGGGCTGATATGAATTATTACCTGTCTGTCCTACCATTCCTCGGGGCTTTAAATGCTGGTATATTCTCTCCTTTGGAGTATCCTGTGTATATTACCCCACCGGTTAATGTGAGCGACAAAGTCAAAAAAAAGTTCTGTACCAGTATTCCAGAATGTTCGATGAATCATCCCGAGGTCATCCGCGACTGGACCGAGTTCTTTGAACGAGTTAAAGTTTATTCGTTTGAACAGTCGTCTTTCCGCTTTGATCCTGATAAAGATGTTACAATAGCATTGTTGTGGAAAGCGCACACAACTTCAATACTAAGAGGTGAGTAATAACTCGTAAAGCGCAAGAGGCGCGATCGCCTCATGGTTGGTATGCTCGACTCCGGAGCGAGCAGTCCGGGTTCGAGCTCTGGCTGGGAACTTTGTATTGTGCTCTATGGCAAGCAAGGCACGTTACTCTTACAGTACCTCTCTCCACACAGGTGTATAAATGGCTACCGGCGAACTTAACTCTAAGGGTAACCCTGCGACGGACTAGAATTCCATCCAGGTGGGGGCTGAGGGGTGGGGGGGGGGGAAATTCAGAAATACTCTAGTCGCTTTATGCTACAAAAACCAGGAGAGGGTTTGCCCTGATGGGCCACTTGGCTCGCGTATGCAGACTTCCATACCTTCAAAGCTCACAAAGCGGTGCTGAAACAAATTTATCCAACTGCAATCGCCTGCAGTGGCGGGAGTTCATCTTAATATGTCAACAAAATTACGATAAAACATATCTTTATTTTGTTGTTACAGCGAAAATATAGGAAATTAAGGGCCTAAAAGTCGCCATTTAACACTCATTTAAATTGATTCCAGGTGATAAAATGGGCTATTTTTGCATTGGACATTTAGCGTTTTAAGAACACAGGACAAGCCTACGGGATTCTTAGACTTGTTGTGGAGAGAAACATGAGACATTCCTATTTGTTTGTTTGCTGTTTGCTGCACAAGACGTCTAATTAACTTAGTCGCAGAACGTCATGAATGGAATCGGGTCGAAAAGGCCGGTATAGAAGAGGAGGGAAAGAAGAGGTGCATGGTAATCTCTCTATATGAGACCTAAGCATTACAGTAAAGAAATTACTAAGTAAGCGCTGGTAAAATTTTCAGTCTCTTAGTTGATGATCGTTTCTTTTTTTTCCAGCACAACCTCTATTCACCGAGGAACTCAACCTGTTATCAATGCCTGAACGGAAGTTCGGGGTGGGCTGGACCCTACTTGTAGAGTTCATCGCAGCTACTCACTTTCAAACAAATCTAAACAACACCGCTGAACAGCAGATCGCGTTACCGCCCAGAATCTTAAAAAGCGATGACAGAGTTCCTTTTATCCCAGATTTCACTCAAGCAGAAAATCGTGCCCTTTTGACGATCAATTTTTTTCACAGTACAAATGTAGACACAGAGGGGTTGTTGCTTAAGTTCTGGCGTAGAGCTATGTGCTCTCCAAAGGGGCGCGCTATTGGCAGGGACCTCCTGGAGAACCTCATAGACAATCCTTGGATCATTCCCAAAAAGCTCTTCAAACTCCTTTGGGGCTTACTGATATACCCCTGCTAAACCCCGCCAGAGCCCTCCTCAGGTAAAACGGAAGAAATGGAATTAAAAACTTACAACCACAGCAACAAACCGATGAGAGTGCCGGATCTTAAGTAGACCTGGATCAGTAGAAATTTAAGAATACAAAATCTAGACGGCACACTGATCCCAACGGCTGATATGACCAAAATGAAATAAAACGGAGTAAAGGACTAAATTATTTTAACTGAAAATTGCCCTATATTTCGGTTTGCAATACAAACCTTCCTCAGGAGCCCAGTGGAAAAAAAAAAATGAGTCACGCATATTTTTTTCCACTCAGCCCATGAGGAAGGTTTTATTTTGGTCATATCTGCCGTCGGGATCAGTGTACCGTCTATATTTCGTATTCTAAAACGGAAGATTCTGGTCCCACTGTTAACACTGTTGACGCTGTTGACACTGTTAACTACCTCTGTAAGAATAAAGGAGTGCCAATGATGGGAGAAATAGATAGTGAACCTCAAAGTAATGTTTTCAATGCTTAGTTGACTTGGAGTTGTAAACAGGCTTCTTCCTCTCTGTCACGCAACGCCCGCGTACCCCACCCTTTAAAGCACAACTAATGAGTGTGCTGTATGCGTTACCATTGTAATAGTAGACTATGAGTAGTCCCTCTTTCGCTTAGTCCGTCGTGCGTGACGCGAAAGAAAACCGTAAAAAAAAAATGGCCGTGTGAAATCCTGGGGGCAAGAAGCACGCGAATGTAGGGACCCTCCTTTCGCGTGCTTCTCGCCCCAGGATTTCACGCGGCCATTTTTTTCAACGGTTTTCTTTCGCGTCACGCACGACGGACTAAGCGAAAGAGGGACTACTCGTAGTCTATTGTAATAGTGTTAAAGGCATTTATCCGATTTCTTTTCAAAAGAAAAATATGCAAAAGTCACTGGAAGGAGCTAGACTTCATTAGTTGTAATTTATTATTAGTTCACAGCGTTTGGGAAGACCTAGAGTACAACGTTTTGTAATATTTGATCAAAGTTACCGGGGTGAAATAAAGTTCTCTACCTTTTCTATCCATTTAGAAGCTGCAAATACGTCTTGTGTTGTGTTCTTTAGCGGAGTGGGGGAGGGGGGGGGGGGGGAGAGAAAGGGGAAGAGAAGGGCAGCAACTTGTGACGAGCTAACATCTGATTCGCATTACACCCGCTAGATTATAGCCTCCCACGCAGACGTTCTTAGGCTTGTCACGCGTTCTCTCCCCACGGGGAGGAACGCGTGACAAGCCAAAGAACGTCTACGTAGGAGGCTAGCTAGATTAAGACCACCACTCAAATCACGTTTATTAAAACACAGAGCATCATACTAACAACCCCGTTTTAAGGCAAAACTGCTCTTGTGCATATTCTAGCTAATTCTGACATTAACTGTACAATGACACTACCGGAGCGACAATAGCAATACAGGGAACTAGAGAAGTCTATATCAAGATATCAGACTGCAGTTGAGATCTACATCACAAACTTGGCAGTGACCCTTATTGACCCGTTTTACTGGACACTGCAATCCTGCTAATCCTTATCCTTTAAATTCTGTTTTTATCTCATTAGAGAAACTTTTTTCCGATTCATAGCTCCTAGACGAGAATTTCTAGACTCTCTTAGCAAAGGTCTGCTGGGGAACACTGAATACTTGCGAGACGATGTGGCGAACTGAGGTCTGCGATCAGCTACAGTAACCGCTGGTCTAGTGTCAAACAGAACGTACTGACTAAAGATGGCGTGAAGGTCTGGTGTAAGCGTTCGAACCACTGCAGGTATACTACTACGTCTGCTGCTACTGTAGGCAGACGAAGCGCTAGTAACGCGTGTGTTTTCCAGCTGGTTACCAGCCTTAATCTCCACGGGGCGAGAAGGAGACCATACTCTCGCCACTCCGATCTTTCGTGTCACTGCGGGTTCGCTGCGGGTTGTCAGTCGCGAAATCGCCCGCGCATCCACGCGTGGGGAGGAAGGAACCTTACCCAGTTCTAGCGAGGTCTTTGGACGAGTTCGTTCCTCCATCTTCTGAACCTTCTTTTCAATTTTCTCTTTGTCTAAGTTTCTTTTCGTTTTCTTCGCCCATTCTTTGTCGCTTAAGAAAAACTCCGTGTCCCGCACACAGTCTGAAGCATTGGCCTCTGTTTTAAGAATTTTAGCGCATTCGCCGTTAGCCATTTTTGCAGCTAATAAATAAGCCGAGAAGCCTTTCTTGTTTCTTAAATCCACACTGAGCCTGTATTTAAGTACCACATGTAATATTTCACGCAGAGTGGGTACATTGCCTGACATGGCGGCATACATAAGTGGAGTATTACCTTCTTTATCAGCCTTGTTGATGTCACAGTCGTCATCTATTAGAAGTTTAACAAGCTTACAGTGTCCATGCTGACAAGCATAAGACAAGGCTGTCCTTCCCTGGTCATCTACACACTCCACAACGGCGCCGCGGCTTAACAAGAGTCGAGCGATCCGCGTAGCCATGGTGTCTTTGGAGGCACAAGCAGCCACCATGAGTGGAGTACGACCTTGGTTATCGACAATTTTTGGATTTACACCAACATCCAACAGCAGACGAATCTGGTGAAGCCTTCCTAAGCACACGGCTTGGTGAAGACAAGACAAAGACATCGTTCATAAAAAAAAATTTCGACAAAAGCTGTAATCAAATGTAAGATGATGTCTCAAAGAATCTTCTGTCGACACTCGCATTTCTGATCCTTTTTTCCCCACTTGTCAGTTAAGGACGTCCTCGTGTCGGACAAAGTCAGAACAAAACGGATGGCTCAAGGTGAAAATTTCGTTCCTTGAATATCAATATAATATGCGAAATCTTTGTTTTCAATGGCAACAGACAGTTTATAATGATACGGTATTGACCTCATGAATAAGTCGTACAGACTCCCCTGGGAACAAAAGCCACTCAATAATCACAGTCTAATTACTCTTGTGCTGAATGTAAAAACAAACAACGATTTCAAAAGCCTTGGATTAAGATAGCTTTGTGCTGTGCAACGTACGAAGATGCACACCGTGGCATCAACTGAAACTACACATAAACACTGGCAGTGAGTTGTCCTGAAAAAAATTCTCGAAAGTCAACAAAAAAAGCCTCAATGCGATGTTCTTTCCTCAGACAAATGAAGTGAAGACAGACCTATCATGTTGATAAACGAGAACAGGATCTGTGCCCTGACGTGAATTAAGCCACGTTTGACTGGGCAAGGTATTATTTATGGACCTTTGTGACGGTAATTGTTTTCTTCCATTTCCAAGGCAAAGTCAAGGTTAATATCTGCATAAGAATTAACGCTTGGATTTTTCGGAACAACAACCACACACTTGACATTCGAAACAGACCGAATTTTTCTCGATTTAATATTGATCTCAAACTAATTTAAAACAAAGAAATTAAAGCAAGCAAGGTAAACAAAGTTCAGTTATCTCTGTAAATACAAGTCATTGTTGATATAAGCCGCACGATATTAGCAAACACTCACGGCGGCGGCAATTCCATAACTAGGAGACTGAGCCAATATCAGTGTCCTGCTGGTCAATAAGTGATTTATCACATGGCTAAACGGCACAAGGGTAGAACAAATGGTGCCCATATCATTTCAGTTTACATCAAATCCTAGCCCGCAGGCAGATTTTGGCGGGGCGCGCCAGTGGATATTCCCATCGGTACGTTGTTCAGGCCGCCATCTTGAATTAGAAATACAGTGGACCCTCCCGCGTTCTCGTTCCAATTCTCCCAGTCTGTAGCGTATCCATAATGACGGCTAAACACTCGAAAGATGAAAACCACCAAATCCACAATCGCTTCACTCACAATCTCCATTTCCCCCGTCCTTCCCTCTCTACTTCCATCCCTCAATGCCTTCGTCGCTCCCTCACTCTCTCCTCTCACTCCTTTCTTGCAACTGTCTTGCGTCTCTTCCTCCTTTAAAAGAAAGGGTTGGATCGGGGGGGGGGGGGGGGTACTCCCTTATAAGGGCTTAATGGGGACGTGCGGCCAGCCAGGGTGTTTTTTCGGGATTTTTGTCTTAACAGGGTATCGAATTTGTCATTTTTTGGTCTCAATAAGGGTATCGGTTTATCAATTTTTGTCTTAAATGGGATATCTTTTCTTGGGACGATAAACAGCAAAATTTTTACAAGCTCTTGTATATTAATATTGACTTCCGTTGACTTTGGCATTGATACCAGGCACATTAAATTTCCATTGATTACACAACAAGAAAGCCACACAATATGTAACCGCAACTTTTAATCTATGTCTTAAACGGGGTATCAAAAATCGGAATTCTGTCTTAAACAGGGTAAGAAAATCAGCGATATTTGTCAGGGTCAGGGTATGAGGGCCGGGCCGCACCTCCCCACCCAGGGATATATCGAGTATCCCCCCCCCCCCTCCCCCAGCCCCGGGTTGGATACTTAATTCTGGATTCAAAACAGCTCAAATATTTGGACATTTTGATCTGACCAACTATCCAACTGTTTTCCACGAACCAATCCAAGCCGCAATATAGACTTCGATCAACTGGGCTCGATTACCAAACTACGATACACCGACTCCGTTTTTCGCGGCTTTATTTATCGCTCCCGCTGTTTCTTCGGTTCCGAGGTGGATGGAGCGGAAGGGCTTTTACGCTTGTCCACTAGAAATGACAACACATATATCACGTCAAAATGATCTTTTATTTAGGAACGTTGAAGCAGTTTTAAAATCTAAGTTGAAAATAGCATGGCAAAAGTACCGTTCTCTGGGCCGGAGTTCATTGACTTATATCTCCATTTTGTTGGTGTAACTGATTTCTTGCTTCTGAAATAGAAAAAAAATGCAACATGGAAGTTACGAGGGGTATAAATGTCACCACTCGGGTAAAAGATCAGCTTACCGTTCCTCGCTCTGATTCAGTCTCGAGTTCTCTCTTATACATTGTTCCCTCCCCTCCAATTTATATTAAGGGAAATTTCCTGAGAACGAGGCTAGGTCCACTAGCAGATGGTATGTGGGTCGTCACGCAACCCTAGTTAAACCATTACGTGTGACTCAAATTAACAGCGTGACGCAGAGGTTCCCGGCTACAAGACATTTTTATTTTCAAAATTAATTGATTAATTAATTAAGCTGGTACGAGTCAGCAGTCTTGATAAAAGCCACAATTTTATACTGGTGTAGGATATTACAGCCATTAACTGTCCCATGGTAGCCCACTGTATGAACACCCCAAGGTCTGGCCAGTTTTCTCTGTCTTCTCTTGTCCCATTGGCAACGGTTGTTTTTGGACACAAGATGGCTAGAAGTTGTATTATTAGAAGGAGGCTATACCTTCAGGAATAAGAATGTGGTTTAGATTGATGTTAGGTGAGCGGTGAGCAGGGTCATTTTCACAACCAGCACCCCTCCCCCCCTCCCCCCACCAATTCTCTATCGTGCCTGTAAGCGTGGAAATGAGGCAACCACTGTGAATCCTGTGACCTAGTTTCCAGGTGTCTCTATTTTATTTGATTGCACGGCCATTCCCTACAGGGATAAGAAACAGTTTGTCCAAACCGTGCCAACTACATGAATTAAAGTTAAACCTGGGAAAGTCGTACAAGAGCACAAGTTCTGGAAAATGTCAATAATTTACGAGGAATGGATGACTCGGGAATTCCTTCAAAACGTTAAACTCGGAGTTGGTGGCAGCTTACAACAGTTTCCAGAACATTCCAAGAATTAGATTTTAATGGGTCATTATCACCACTCTTGATCCATTGATACTACAATCACGGTAAAACTGGCCAATGAGTGGTGAATTTGTTATCATTTTTTTGACACAATAGGCTACCATAGCAACAGTATGGCCTGCTAAAAACACCCTTAATTCCAGCTTTAACTGCTAATAACTCAAAAACAAGATTAGCACCCCCCTCCCCCTTTTTCAATATTGAATTTTTGATGTACAGGATAAGATGCAGCTTTTGAGAAAGGTTTAAACAATTCTGTTCAGGGGATCCAGAGCCACCTTAAATTTCAAAAATTCTAAACCCACCTGACAGGGTTCTAAACCTTTTCAAAAGTCACAACTTTTTATGCTAATTACAAATTCTATAATAACAAATGACCCAACCATGTTTTCAAGATAAAAGCACTTAAAGCTAACCTCAAGAGTGTTTTTAACAGGTTTTGCTGTTGCTATGGTAACTAATTTTGACCTGAAGATTACCAGTATTATAGCATCACTTGATAAATAGAGGCAGGATTCATCAGTCAAAGTATTGCTCTTGGTAAAATATAAAAATGTAAATGCAAATTTAATGTCAAACACAGGGAGTGCTTGCACCATCACCCGAGCCAGAGGTTCATGATAAAGTGCTTGACAATAATCCAGATCAAAGTGGAATTTGGAAATGTTGGGTTTTGAGGAGAGGAAAAACCGGAGTACCCGGAGAAAAACCTCTCGGAGCATAGAAGAGAACCAACAAACTCAACCCACATATGACGCTGGGGCCGGGAATCAAGCGAGCGCTCTCACCACTGCTCAACCCTGTAAAGACTTAGAAATAATTATTGTTGTCAGCCTCCTGAAGTTTTTTTATGAGTAGTGGGAAATTACACATTGCTGCTGCGCCTGCCGCCTGCTTTGTACAAAATTCCTCGAGTTCTTTGCTAGAAGAGAACTGTGTTCTTAGAGACATGCATAAACAAGTCTGTGAATACCCTAGGTGCTTGATTAACCAATGCACTCCAGTGAGCAAAAATTTGACATCAGTGGTAATATTAGGGTGGGGAGTTTGACACCATATGCAAGGAAAAGCAGGTAATCAAGGGCAATTCTTGTTCTCTTCCACAGCTTATTTTTCCCATGCCTTTCCAGAGGGTTGGGGCATTTGATCACAAAGGTTGGGCATTTGAACACCACCACCAAGGAGATGAGGATTTGAGCAACTGAACATTCAAAATGTCTAATGCCCAAGATGTTGAACTGGTAGGGGGATTGAGGATTTTGAAAATTGAATTGACTGATACATAAAAGCAAATTCCAAAGGTACCACAGGTGATTGTAAAGGGCCTGGCACGATGATTTATCTTCCTAACAGACAGTAACACTTACTAGTAAAACACATAAAGCTCAGCCACTCAAGCCTCTCATGTTCATTCCAGTTCACTCAGGACAAACAATTAAAACATTTCAACAGCATTAATGATTTCATGTGAAAATATTTCAGACAGAGCTGTTTTACATTACACAATTATTATCCTCATCAAGATGTGCCATGTTCAAAAAAGTGTTAAAATGTTGTTGTTTATAGATACACCTAGCTAGCTAGGTCTCATCCATGCCACTTAAACTGAAAGAAACAAAGCCACTTTAGCTGCCATTTCCCATCTTTCTGCGGCCTTGTCTTGTCTACAACTGTCTACTCTCCTCAAGAAAAAGGGAAAGGAGGGCTCCCTGCCAATTTTTCTTTCTTCAGGAGAGAAGGCAGCTACATGCAAATTTTTCAAAGCAATCTTAGTCTGTGCACACCCACCAATTCCTTTTCAGTTTGCTTCTGTCTGTCTGTCTGTCTCTCTCTCTCTGATCCTCTCTGGAGGGAAATGGATATATGTTCCAGGTCACAAATTATTTATATAAATAATAGCCTCCATTTGGCACGAAATATGCTAGGATATTTGTCCTTGGACATTCTCTGTCCTGAGAAGGGAAAAGTTTACTGAGAGCATAGCTCGTATTTTGGCGAGTGAGGCTGTGAGTTTGATCAAGCGAGCGCCATCTTGTATTCAAACTTGGAAGCGGCCTGGAGAGAGACAAAAATGCGTCCCAGGGAGTGGGAGTTAGGCTGAAAGGAGAAGTAACGAGGGAGGGTTTTTCCCGCCCCTTCCCACCTACTTTGCTCAAGCCAATATGGCGGCAAACTTACGACCGCGAGCTCCAAAACGAAAATGCCTGCACTGCAGGATAGGGAAACACTGGGGCTTCTAGGAACAAATGATGTCAAAGGCAAACGTCCAAGCATATTTTAGCCCCAAATAGAGGCTATTGTGTGTTTTTCCAAGAGCGTAGCTCGAGCAAAACCGTAAGCTACGAGGAACAGATAATGTCGAAGGACAAATATCCGAGCATATTTTCACCCCAAACGTAGGTTATCATGTTTATTTTCCTTCAAATCTTTTTCACAACGCACACATTTTTGAAAACATTCTTGGATATTCCCCAGTTTTAGCTGGGAAATATATGTGACATGTTTAGACGAGTAGGCGAAATGTTTCATGGATTATAATTACCATTAAAATATAGATAGGACCCTGCGCGCGCTCTGATTGGTCAAAAACCTAATATGTTTTATCAGAGTATAAAACATAGAAAAAGCGTGTTTTATTGTTTTGCGCACGCAAAATCTATATTTTAAAGTAAATGAAGAAGCCTATTAAGCCGTGTATTACACTGTGATAAAACACTCCGGTCATTTGAGAACACTCGAGAAATGTGGCTCGTGTTTTCTACATTTCCCTGGTGTTCTCAAATGACCGGCAGTGTTTTTATGCACCGTGTAATACACGGCTTAGATATGGCTTCTTCATCTTGCTGTTCAAAGACTTATAGATTTTAGCGTTGCCGCAAGGAACAATAATATACAGCGGCTTTTTTCTATGTTTTATACTCCTGATAAAACATATTAGGTTTTGGGAACCAATCAGAAAGCGCGCGCAGGGTGCTCTATCTATATTTTAATGGTAATATAAATCCATGAACATTTCGCTACTCGTCTAAACATGATCACTATATTTCCCACTAAAACTGGGGAATATCCCAAAAATGTTTCAAAAATGTGTGCGTTTGTGAAAAAGATTTGAAGGAAAAATAAACTGATAACTAAGTTTGGGTGAAAATATTGCTCGGATATTTGTCCCTTCGACAATTAATCTTGGTCCATCGTAGCTTACGGTGTTTGCTCGAGCTACGCTCTTGGAAAAACACACAATGTAATAAAAAAAAAAAAAAAAAAAAAACAAATACGCTAAGAACACTTTCATTTTTTTTTTTTTAGGGCTAAAAATATGCTTGGACGTTTGCCTTTGACCATCATTTGTTCCTAGAAGCCCCAGTGTGATCCCTATCCTGCAAGTGCAGGACATTTTCGTTTTGGAGCTCGCGGTCGTAAGTTTCCCGCATATGGCCTTGACCAAGTAAGGTGGGAAGGGGCGGGGAAAAACCCTCCCTCGTTAACTTCTCCTTTCAGCCTAACTCCCACTCCCTAGACGACATTTTGTTGTCCCCTCTCCAGCCGCTTCCAGTTTTTGAATACTAAGATGCGCTTTCGCTTGATCAAACTCAACGAGCCTCACTCGCCAAAATACAAGCTATGCTCTCAGTAAAAACTTTTCCCTTCTCAGACAGAGAATGTCCCCAAGGACAAATATCCTAGCATATTTCGTGCCAAAATGGAGGCTATGTATTTATATAAATAATTGTGACCTGGAACATATATCCATTTCCCTCCAGAGAGGAATCAGAGAGAAGAGGACAGAAGACAGACAGAAAAGCAAACTGAAAAAGGAATTGGTGGGTGTGCACAGACTAAGATTGCGTTTGAAAATTTGCATGTAGCCTGCCTTCCTCTCCTGAAGAAGAAAAATTGGCAGGGAGCC
>JAHPZR010033161.1:12500-13516 GCA_019787425.1 Platygyra sinensis | reverse complement strand
TGCTTTTGATAGCCTCTTAAAGATCTACTAGATTTACGAATATTGTACATTTCCTCAAACGCATACTACAAGTTGTAGATAATGCCAGTGTTTTAAACATGGATAGTAAAGAGACTGGATTGGAAACGTATATCACGTGGGTTGATTTCTTATCGCCCATTGGTTGTTTCGTGCTTCAAGATGGCGTCTTATGCTTCCATCATAGTGGAAATTTGTGACGAAAATATGGCGAATATGTGGCGCAATAGAGCCAAGATTTATGGTTTGTTGACCTTCATTTTGTTCTTTCTCTCCGGTTCTGGTAGTAGTTCAGGTTTTGACATATATTTTTTCTCATTGTCTGCTGTTTCACGGCGATGACGACCGTGCAAAGCCACAGTTAAGCTTTCAAGGTAAGTGCTTGCTACTGCTCATTGGTATTATTTTTAGTTGTTTTTGAGAAATTGTAGTCCCAAAAAATGAGCTCACCGGAGCCATATTCTTTATGTTTGATGACTGTTTTGGGACTCATATATTGAAACGATCCTTAGTTATTTTTGTTCAAATCTACGGTAGAATGATTGCATAAATATGAAATTGTGGCTTAGGCACAGTTACAAGAATGATGGAAGTAAATTTACAACCTTAAATTTCGATTGAAAATGACGAAATTAAGACCGTCGAGCGAGTCAGTTGCGTGCATGGTGCGTGTAACATTACTTTGGAGAAGGTTGCACTCGATAAGGATGTACCACTATAAAAGAACCTGTGGAGCTTTTCTTTAGAATAATTAAGCATAGTAGTAATAATGATCATAACAACAGTCATCCGTAACAATAACAAAAAGTAGTTAATAAAGTATCGATTGACTTTCACCTTTTATATTAATTACAGACTAATAAACTGGGACACTATAATGAAAAAGTAATTAACAGTGGGATTGAGTAAATCTAATACATGCAACAACAAAACAATGCAAACAGTAGCATTTGCATTAAAATACATGTTCAAAAATAATTTTTATTCCAAAATCTTGG
>JAHPZR010033161.1:0-7500 GCA_019787425.1 Platygyra sinensis | reverse complement strand
TTAGGGAACAAAAACATGAACTTTTGACTCGGAAGTGATCAGGTCTGCTTCCTGAAACCGCGGCAAATTTATAAGCCACCCGGCGTAAAGCAAACGTTTTGTTCCCATTTTTTTCTGGTTTTGAGTTGGAAGGTATAGCAAAACACTTAATGACTGGTCCCGCGGAAAGAGTGAGTTTTGTTTCCCCTTGACCTCAATGTTCTCCTCGGCTTCGCCTCGGGGAATATTGTGGGTCTTGGGGAAACAAAACTCGCTGTTTCCGTTGGGGCCAGTCATTAAGTACTTAATGACTATAAAACTAAAAAGGAACCTACCTCTTTGCTATTAACATATAATCTTGAGTGCTCTGTAAGACCTATCACAACTTCCTGGAAATAACAGAGACAATGTGTGTGACTTGCTTTACTTTTCAAATTAGAAATGCAAAATAAAAAACCCCGACGTGTTCAACAACGTTTTCATTAAATTTTTTCGACTGAGGATCAGAACGCTGCGGGCACCTTAATGGCCAGTCTTTTCCTGTGCCAAGGCGTCGTCGGCCAAGAACGACACGTGACCCTGGGAATGAGATTGATTGCATAACTAAGATGATAATAAATACAAAATGTATATACACTTCTTAGTAACCGAGTTCGAGGGCTGTACTGTAAGTTACAGACCAAGGTTTTTAACACCAGACACAAAGAAGCAACATGTTATGTAAACCTACGATGTCTATTTTTGAGTTATTTTTTTGAAAAAAAAAAACACCTCTTAGTCGGCGCGTCGGATATGTTATGGATGGGTCATGTTCATTTTACAGTTGGACTGGCCCGTGGATAGCTATGCTGGTCTAGGCGAGCCATTTCCAGCTTTGCTTAATGAAAGTGAAAGTATTTATCAGAGACCTACAGGATTTGCATTGTTCCTTCTCGGTTTGTCGACTCTAAACAATTCAGGACAGTCCTGCAGACCATCACAGTCAGACTGGTTCTCTGATAGTGGGTGACCTCATGTTGGAGTGGTAACTTACAGGGGATGTGTCAATAGACAGTTTATATCACTGCCTGGTGCAAGAAAGGAAGCTGAGATGATAAGACGATTGCTGGGTAGTCAGCCTTTGCTGGGACCGCAAGCAACGGTCAAGTGATGTCGATGACTTCAACAGTGCTGATCCTATCAGTATGCAGGATGCCTGTCACATATGAACTCAGCTAAATGACTTTGATCTCCATGAGTTCTCGTAGCTCAGTGGATAGAGCGCCCGCCTGGTGTTCGGGAGGTCGTGGGTTCAATTCATGTCGGAGACTCAGGCTTTTTAGTCCCACGCTTGTGTCATGTTGTTCAATTCACCTTTCAAATTCCGTTACCGAGCTCAAAATTCACCATCTTTACTCACTTGTCACTACTCAAGAAAACACTTTGTTCCCTCAAGTTTCAAGGGCTCTTTTAAGTGCAATAAATTAGTCATTTTGCTTTCAGTAACTGCAGTTTTCATGAAAATAGTAAAAGACGTTTACTTTACTAGGTAAAGATAAGTTAACATCAATTGCTGGGGTTTAGCTGATGTAAGCAGGACAACTTTGTTCCATGTGACAAGCTTACGACGACTCAGTCTACTGACGATAAGAATTATGTAACGTAAATCAAACATTCAACTTGGTTGTGACTATTTTACAACACCGAAAAAAGTTAAGTAATATTTCAAAAACGAGTGCGAGGGTTTCATCAGGTTTCCAAACGCGAGAAACATTTGAAACCATAGCCTGCGAAAACAGCCGTCCTTCTTCGCTCCCTGGCCCGAGTGGCGTTTCGCGTGAAGGAAACGCCACTCGGGCCGGGAGCGAAGAAGGACGGCTGTTTTCGCAGGCTATTGAAACCACGAGGCCGCAGGTTTTATTGTTTTCGAGCGTTTGGAAATCTGATGAAACCCGAAGCACGAGTTTTTGAAATTACTTCTCCAACAAAGAAAATAAGTTTAAATTATCATTTGAATAAGATTTCCATATTCAACTATTATATTTGAGACGTGAAATGTGCATGATCCTCAAAACAATGTGCATGATGTGCATGATCCTATGCTGCGCTGTGACAATTTTGAATATTCATCAAATGATGTCACGTTGTTACCTAGCTGTTTGTCAGCTCCGAGCGAACACGTTGCTTCACAGAGCAGATTTAGACCTCCTAAAACTAGCGAAGAAGAGGAAAAGTGTGTGGCCAGCGCAATTCCGAGGTAATGTGTGCATTTGGTCTGATAAAATTTCTAACGTCAGTGCCAACATAGTTATGGTGCCAATTTAGGTCGAAAGTGTACAGCAAGGTTGAAAGTGAACCAAAACACGAGGTCGCCACCATTGAGCGAGAATTTAAATAGACCTTTTTCGCTTGTACATTTTGTTTTCCCAATACAGATCACGTGATGATACTCAGGGGATTTGATCCTTTGTCTTGTTCATTAAAAAGAGTACATGCAGACATATTCATGCTTGCATGTACCCTTTTTAATGAACAAAACAAAAGATCAAATCTCCTGAGTATCATCACATGATCTGTATTGGGAAAACAAAATGTACAAGCGAAAAAGGTCTATTTAGAAAAAAGAATGGGCTTTTCTGTTTTGGGTAGTTTAACAACTGTACCGTTACATTCAACGTTAGCAGTAAATAATTTAGGTTTAAAGTTTGTTTCGTAAAATGTGTGATTAAATAAAGTTGTTAATCGCCACGTGTTTTTGTTGCTTTTTGAATATGCAGATTAAGAAATCGTTTCATACACGGGTTTCTTTCAAGACCGTGTTTTCAACTCGTTTTTCATTGGGTTTCTAAACTCATCCACCTGACCAGAATAAGATGCTCTGGTTGGGTAAGAGCTGCATGAATAATTAATGAGTTTGAGAAAGGTTTTTCAAACGTAGTTTCGTACAGTGTAACAGCTTCAACCGGGGCCAAAAAACTTAAATTAAACTTAAAACATTTTTAACACCATTCTAGCAAGAGGAACAGTGTCAAGCCCCAGTAAAGGAAAGGAATAAATTAATAAATATCAATTGAATTTGTATGTGTTTTCTCGTTTGTCTCGGGACCAACACACGTCCTGTTTGATACAGAAACACGACAGCACTGCACTTGTGCAGTGAGCTGTTTTCTGTGTTAGCAGATTTATTGAAAAAAGGAAACAATTTAAATTCAATTTGCAAAATCGCTCATAGCGTGTTCTTCTTGGCCTCTTTCATACCCTGCAACACTCGCAATCTGTAGCTAAACCGTAAATGAAATTATACCCCAATCTCATGCAAACATCAATAAAATATTATGCAATGAGGCACTTTTTCCGTTTCGTAACGCAGTGAACATATGGAAAGGGGCAAACATAGTGTTTTATATCAACAACAAAAGTGAATACAGACCTCATTTCCCACTAAAGCTGTCTTCAAACACTGACAGGGCTGTGGAAGGGAAACTTCTTCTCCACGACTACATGTCCATGGAGAGAGAGTAGCTTGGTTTGTGTCTAGAGGGAATTAGAAAAAACCCTGTGAGAAAGCGTGCTAAAAAGCTGCACTTCTATCACACCAATAGAATGTGAGCTCGGGAGTTCTATTAATTAGATTATGAGCAAGAGATTATCAAGGTTAGAGAGTGAATACCCCATATAGGCCTTCTAACCAAGGTAATCCCTCTTCCTTCTACCCAAGGTAATCCCTCTTCCTTCTAACCAAGGTAATCCCTCTTCCTTTCAACCAAGGTAATCCCTCTTCCTTCTAATGATAATCCCTCTTCCTTCTAACCAAGGTAATCCCTCTTAAGTTATTTTTAGACATGCTACCAGTCAGTTCCGTGGATGTTATTCGCGTGCTGCGTGTATGTTTCCGTGGAGGATTAATGTTTCGTTTTTTCGTTTCATTTCAAAGCAAAGGAAAGCCTCCAAAACTGTGGGGATGTCTTCTCTGATGCTTTAATCTGAATCACAAGGAAAGGAGCTCCAGACCTCGCTATGTGTTATTTCCTTTCGAAACTTTAGTAGCAGTTTAAATAAAAGGCTGATTCCCCCCCTCCCCCCCCCCCCCGGGCACAACCAACAATAACTGAATGAACTGCAGAGAAGAGAATTGAGCAGTCCAAAGCAAACAAACTCCCGAACACAACATGTCCGGACAGACAGACGGTTGAAAATGCACACAGAAGCTCGTAACCAAAGTAGCAAAAGGCAGTTGAAACAGTAATGGCAACTATGCCAAAGGGAACGTCGATTAATAAAGGACTTTATATTCAACTTACGACTCTCGCGAGAATTTAGCTTTATTCAGTTTGTCTATCACTGTGAGAAATATCCCAAACAGATAAGTAAGATAGTGTTAAAAGCCGAAATAGAAATTTTAAAAATTGCTTATTTAACTCCCTAAAACCGAACAAACAGAAAAAATAACGAAAAGCCAAATGAGCGCAATTAAAATGAAGGTCCAGCTGAACGAAAGGACGGCTGCATCTCTGCTATGAAAGATCTTTTGAAAATCAAAAACATATAAAATGACTTTTCACCAAATTTTGAGAAAATTGCTTGGGATGTCCACACATCCCGTGAGTAAACACCCTCGGAAGAACTGGGTACTACACCTTGTGCCAATGAGGAAAAAATTTTCTAAACTCTTGTAAGCGATCACCTTGGCTTGAAATTTTGGGTGGTCGCTTATGGGAGGTTCAACTGTATCTACAACAAGCTAGGCTTACTAAATGTCTAAAATAGATTAGACAGTGGGTAGCCTAGCCAATAATAAAAAAAGACATTTAAAAAAACAAGCAGATTTAAACTTAAAGGTGATCGTTGATGTGGTGTGATGTGTTGATGCAGGGCATGTCTTCTTAAGAAGTAAATTATCCAACAACAATTTTTAAATCTTTCAAAAGAACTTCAGAAAACAAGAAAACGTCGCCATTTTGTTGCCAAACTCCAGCCATTGTACAGCAATGGCTGATAGTGTATGATCGCTCAGCCAATCAGATTGCAGTATTTGTATTGGTATACAAGTAGAATTCTACTAAAACTTGACAGAACCTATTTAATATGGAATAACTGCAGAATACCCTGCCACATGGAAAGTGCTCTCCTGATAAAGATGGCTACGCGAATACAGGAGTGATATAAAAGGCCAAGACAGATTTCAAACGCTGCCGCTAAAAGTAACAATTTCATGTGCTGTGCTAGATACCTGACGTATATCTTAATAAGTTTCCATTCATAAGTTCCACAACTACAGATTCAGAGTGATGGCTGGGACACAAGCGAAGCACTGGCTGGTCTGTTTCTGTTTTGTGCCTGTGTAGCAAAGAGAGAGAGGAGTGAGTCCTACATGTTACCAAAGTAAGCCTGTTCTGGGTGCTTGGCTTGCACAAATGAACCATGCAAATGAGCTACAGAGAAATGCAGCTGAGTGTGAGAAACATGGTTCCGTAGCCAGCATGATCCTAGGAGATGCACCAAGAACACATATTTTGAGGGAGAAGAACAGGATTATATTAAGGACAACCTGAAAGTGGAATGACGTTCATCATATTTGACTTCATGGAGGGAAGTCAAACAAGCAGAATTGCTATACTTGTTAATCCATGATAAATTATGCCAGCATGGAAACTTAAATTTGCCCCCTTTCTGCCATTTAACAAGGGGAATAATTACTGTTGTTTTTGGTTTTGTCATTTTAATCAAAATAATGAATGAACAATCTATGGCGTACCAATTGTCAATGTGTCAACTCGTGTCCAGGGCTCTTACTTTGAAAGCAGTGAACAAATTAAAAATATGAGAAGAAACTGGGCACAAGCCTCTCAAACTCTCCCAGGGGCAGTTAGAGGAGGGAAGAGAAAGTCAAAGCGACAGGTGAAATCTCGGCAAGGAACTGTTGGAGTGTAATCTATGAGCCCCTAGGATGGTCTTACCACACCAGTTCTTTGAAAATGGTTCTGCAAATGCTGGCTACCAATTGGGCAGGAAAAAAAAAACATATTTTATTATTCTGCCTAATAAGCAGAGCATAGATACACATTCTGTTTTGTGTTTTCTATTACAAATCTAACTGCCCCTGGGATGGCTTTGTAGGATATTTTAGTCAATTATACAATTATGTATTACGTGGCATCTGGCAACATACAAAATAACATGGAAGTTGGCAAAGAGAATATTACAAAGAGAACAAAAGAAACGATACAGAAAAGATCAATGGAGATAGAAATGGCAACTCAAACCTGATGACAATTCTGCTGTTATCATTTTCCGTCAATATTTCAAGTTCACATACAACATCTCTCTGAGTCATGGTGTCCCATCCTACAGTGACAAGGGTGTTTTTGCCTCCACCAGATCAACTGATGCCAACTTAATGGGCCTGTCCAGACTGATGGATGATCTGCAGTGTCTACGCTGTTAGGTATATTAAAAAGACAAAAATGATATTAATTAAAATGAGTTGGACTGTACAATCCAAGGCATGGAAAGAGAGTCCAGTCTGAAAAAGCAGACCAAGGTTGTTCAAAGGTAGGAAAATGCTATCCTCAATGTTCAAAGCTGAATTTTGAGGGCACTCACCATTTGGGTAGGACAATCGCTCATATTTAATTTTAACTTACTTAAAGATACACCTGTCCAGTCACAAACCATACATTTCTAAACACTATTTTAACCACAGACAGTTAACATGCCATTTCAGGTAAAAATTTATGGTGTGTTTTAGCATCAAATTTGTTAGATGCTGTGCAAGAAAGGACTGGTTGGTTTGTGTATGGAAAGAGTTACAGTACATGCCACAATGGAAAGGTGGATAGCATTATCTGCCCTTTAATTTTGAACAATTAGGTCAAGGACTAAAAGATTAGTTTGTTAAGTTGTTGTATTTTATCCATTATTTGCCCAATTATTTTTACTTTTTTTGACAATTAGTGTGGTGTTCAATAAAATCATAGGTTACTTGGCAACAGATTTTGAGTGCACACACAATTCACCTTTGCTAAACAGCAACTTGGAAGATCAGCTATTTCTTTGTATCAAGTAAAGTAACCCACACTAGTGGTTTTTATAAGGGACCTTCCCCTATCCCTTTATTTGTAAAATGACTTAAATGAGAGGGTCAAAAATTTTTTCAGGCCCCCACCTTAATTTAAGCAGCATGCAAAGGATATCATGTCTGATAGCCTGGGACTGATGACAGATTTTGCAGTCAGGCTAGTGGGAAGTGAAATTTCTCAAGGAAACTTAAATACAGATTGAAGTACTGTAAGAGATGAATTTCTGTGGCTACTAAGGATGACTTTTGGGCTAAGCACACTAGAGTTAGAGCTTGTCCAAAGAATGAGCTGTGTTGTGAATGCCAAATTGAACACAGGGCTGTTCTTCCCAGACTTCACAGTTTATTTTCCCCTTAGTTACAATGATCACTGATCACTTCCTGATTTATTGTTAGAAGTAAAGAATATTTCTTGGCTGGTTTTCTTTTATCACTGGCGATGATATAATTATGACTGATTAATT
>JAHPZR010033160.1:10000-11981 GCA_019787425.1 Platygyra sinensis | reverse complement strand
GTTGTGGTTCACCATTGCGGTGGACCAGCGATGCAAGTGTGGCCAACAGTGTGGCCGAAAAAGCTCTGATTTTTGTACGACGAGACTGCGTTTTTTTTGGGTCAGCTCTCTTCGTTCATCGGGAGTTAAGCGAGGTGTAAGACCTCACGTAATGCAACCTCATTTCCACGGTCCTCTCTCTGCTTCGAGAAAGTATCCCGGTTTTAGCAGATTCCAGAGATGTGATTAAGGGAACGGGCTGGAAAATTCAAGTTTGTCTCCATTGAGCTCACCTGCTGAGTCAAGTAGGGAGTGGAATTTGCAACCCTCCCCGTTGTGGATCGGCAAAACTCACGCATTCGATATTGGGATTCGATGCGTTCTCGGCTAAAAGGTTAGCTCTGCATTTGGCTGAATTTTTCCCGTCGACAGTTGGACGGTCTTTGGAATTTGTATGTTCGCCTGCAAAGATATTTTTGGATTTGATTAAGGTGGCTCAAAACAGTTTCCAGCACTTTCCAAGACGTATATTTTGATGGGTCATTATCACCACTCTTTATCAGTTGATGCTACAATCATATGCATGGTACCATAAAACTGCCAATCACTGGTAAACAGTTACACGTTGGTATTATTTTCGTGACACAATAAATTACCATAGCAACACTATGGCCAGCTAAAAACACCCTTAATTTCATCTTTAAGCGCTTTATGCGCAATAAATCAATAAGCAAACATGTCCGTTACGAATTAAATGTGTCCAATAAAACTAAAACATGTCCGACAAAAGTTAAAGGTGTTCGGTAAAACTAAAGGATGTTCACTTTTTGTTTCAAAGTTGTCCGCGACAACTAAAACATGTTCGATCTAAAAGATGTTCGGTAAAAGCTCAGGATGAGGAAATGACTTCACAAATCAGGAAGTGATGTCATTCGTACCCAGACTGCTCGGAAATTTGATCCGTGGAAACAAAATGGTGTCTGCGATAGCTGCAATTTGGCTTCCAGAAACAGAAAAGTTTTTCATGGAATTAAAGGGGCTCAGTCACGTTTGAAAAGTTTAGCTAAACTTTTCAAATTCGTTGTTTGCAATCTGTGTTAATCTTCTCCATCCTTAACCATCCTTGTTCCTTTATGGTTTATTATTATCTCTTTGATGTTTTTCTATCGTTATAAAGTGTTGTTAGGGACCTTAAGCATCGACAACGAAATGCACGACGACGACGGTCGCAACCCAAGGAGGATTGGGTCGAGGGCTTCGTTCTTAGTTTCGAGGAAACAACGAGTTTTGGTTGTCCGGCTAGTAGCTCTCGCTATGGCCTTCAAAAACGTCCGAAATCTGCTTCTAATTAATCACAACGATGGCTTTATCGATGATGATGAATTTGCTCGACCTCTTTGCATCGAAAAACCTCGACTTTCCGTATGATCCGTACGCGCCTTTTGACGTGGAAGAGCTCGATGGAGTTTCGTTTTGGAAAACGAAATATACGAATTCTGAAGGAAGTTTTGCAAATCCCTGACATGATTACTGGTAGTCAGCGCTCTGTTTGTGATGGACTAGAAGGTCTCTGTATGTTGTTGAAGCGGCTTTCATTCCCATGCTGATATGGGGACATGATCCATAGATTCGCTAAACTGGTTCTTGTTCGCCGGCCATGGTTTCGGATCCTTCTGAAAGAAAAGTCATTTTAGTTTGTTGAAATTCGCTAAACTGTTAAACTTTTGACTTCCACTGGTCCGCAAATAATACAAAAAACAATCATTACAACAGAAGGTGGAGATGGATGTTTATCAGCATGTAAAAGTTTAGTTATTTACTTACGTTTTCACCAGAACGAAAATCTGCTGAGATTCAGTCGTCGACGAAGGCTAGACGACGTTTTGACAACATCGCACATGCGCAGAACCCTTGCGCGGGAAAATTTTACTTCCGCCCGTCGTCGTCGTGCCATTTCGTTGTCGATGCTTAAGGACGGTCCCTACTTTTAGGTTTCCTTCAA
>JAHPZR010033160.1:0-5000 GCA_019787425.1 Platygyra sinensis | reverse complement strand
ACACTGAAAGTTTCCGGAAAAAAATCTGCATTTCGGTCGAATGTCGAGCGGCCTTTCTTTCCCACCCCCCGCTCCTGGCCTCGTGGCTTCAACACTCGTATGTGCTCGCGTGTGAGGCATTTGCGACCCAGACATCACCATCGGTCTATAAAATCGAAACATGATTAATGCTTCTAGAGGGCAATTTAATCCTACCTGCCAATCTCTCATCCAATCTTCAGTGAGCTTATTATCCTCATCACAAATGTCCGTGGCTCTGTCCATGCGCTCTTTCTGATAAAGCATCAGAATAACTTTCGCCAGTGAAATGGAGATGATCAGCGCTTGCAAAATCTGTTTATGGCTGCCGATACTGGTTTTTCTTCTTCCAGCATGTTTTCCAGGGCTAGAAACTCGGTTTCTTCTGGCGTTTATGAATCCTCGAGAAGCCTTCGAAACCTTGCTTGCCATTTTCTAAAAGATTCCAAAACGTGATGTGACAAAGACGTATGTAACTATTAACTTTTTTTTAGTTTTGACGTTTTGAACTAATTTTTGCGGTTTTAGAGAGTTAGCTTTGAAGATTCAGTTTACTTACTAACTCTTTATGCCAACAACACCATCAACAAAAACCTTTCCGAGCATCGGTCGGAAGTAGGAAACTAGTTATAAACACAGGTCTGAAACACTGGAGTATTGATTAAGGTTACAGTATACCTTCAGATCGGTAGTTTTCTTCAAATGGGACTTTGGGTCAAATATTGGTCAAAGTGTGATCTTTAATTTCTTAAAAAGTTATTGAAAAAGACTAAGTATGGCGGAGAAATCGCGGTTTCAAGTTTCGCCGGAACTAAAAGTTTACCCCTTGACAGGCAGTCCTGTGATGTTATGCAATCAACCGAGACGACTTTCGCGAGATCATACATATGCGAAAACTGGCTACTCAGTTACTCAATTGATCAGCCACACAAGCATCTCCTTAGTGTAATTCTTTTAGATATGAATAAACCAAGTTCATGGCAATGTCCGTGGACCAGTTCGAAAGAAGCGTAAAAAAGCGTACGAAAAATAACAGCATGCGCACTGACGGAACAAGCGAAAGTTGGCTGAAAGTTGAAGCTACTTCAATGGGATCAAGCCCGCAAATGTAATATGTACATGTAATAGCACATTCTCTTTCTGGCTGGCTTGCCACTTCTTATCCAATCCGACGTGTGCGGAGTGCGAAGTGCGGAGGGCGGAGTGCGGAGTGCGGAGTGCGGAGTGCGGAGTGCGGAGTGCGGAGTGCGGAGTGCGGAGTGCGGAGTGCGGAGTGCGGAGGCGGAGTGCGGAGTGCGGAGTGCGGAGTGCGGAGTGCGGAGTGCGGAGTGCGGAGTGCGGAGTGCGGAGTGCGGAGTGCGGAGTGCGGAGTGCGGAGTGCGGAGTGCGGAGTGCGGAGTGCGGAGTGCGGAGTGCGGAGTGCGGAGTGCGGAGTGCGGAGTGCGGAGTGCGGAGTGCGGAGTGGGGAGTGTGGAAAATGCGGAGTCGCACTCCGCACTCCGCACTCGCATAATCCACCGAACCAATTTTTTCAGCACTGTTTTCTCGAAACATTTTTTTCACCTGAGGGAGACACTTAAAAGAGCTACAAGTCAAAGGGAATTTGTCGATGCTCTCAAAACTAAGACAGTACCTAGTTTAGCATATAAAAAAATAAAAAATAAAAGTTGCGAATTTTTTTTTTATTATTATTTCTAACTCCTTTTCTTTTCTCAAGAGTGATTTTTGTACGATCAGTCTAAAGGTTTTTAAATCTTATTTCAAAAATTTTCTGCAACTTTTCAATCAAATTGAATACGGCAAACCGCAGACGTTTCTTTAGCGCTTTGGCCCCGGCTCGAGGTTAACACATTAAATAAGCAAAAAACAAAATTCGCTTTGACATGTAACGTTCGAAATGTGATTCGGGCGCTCGCATTTAAAAGTCCTGGAAAATTGGACAATTCATTTTTTTCAACATTTTTGGTACAGCCTGATAGCCAGTCCTATAAGCTTCAATTTGATATAGGGTTTAGATATCTACAGTTTAAACCGGACGCGCTACATCGCTTGAACGCGAGACACCCCTGAAGGTATACTGTAACCTTAATTAAGGGTCAACCGGACTCCCAAAACGGCTGAAAATCGAACCTAACTCTCCCCGGCTCTAATGTAAGCATACGTCTATTATATCTACATGGATGAAAACATGAAATGTTCAGTGTAAGCACATTTTCTGGTAAATAGGACTTCGTTTTGTATTTTTCCTTTTATTTGTTAAGAAAACAAAAAAGACACCGGCCCGCAGGTTATTGTTTGCATTATTTGACGTCATGCGTTCGTTTACCGAAAAGGTAACCATCCTTTGTTTTCAATGAACGTTCTGATTGGTTAGCTTAGTTCCAACTGAGCCGGCTCAGTTAGTTGCACTGAAATGCTCCTGCAGAAGAACGCCTTTGGTAAATGCCTTTATTAAATCCATTTTGAATTCACTGGTTATCTTTGCAATAAACGTGATTGGCTCTCAGCAGTGCGATTTATTCACGAATCGCGTGCACTATCTTTTGGCCTAAATCGCATCTTTTTCTCAGCCAATGAGAATGGGACAGTAAAACAAAACAACCAATCAGATTTAAAGGCTTTTTAAAACTAACCAATCACATTGCAGGAAAATGAAAGACAAAAAAAGTCATTGTTTGACAGAGGTTGCAACTTTCGTTGCCAAAACTTCATTAAGTTTGGAAAATGGATGAATTTAATTATTTACAGTACCTAAATGATGATGACCAGCTCCTCCAGGCTGAAAATCATCCTTTCCAGACATTACCAACTTTCAGTTTAATTTGTGACGATTTCTTTGGCGATATTTCTTTACCATCTGCTGAAGAAGTTCCCGTGATCCCGAGTCCAGGAAAACGGAAACAAACGAAGTAAACACAACAACAACTCCAGAGCCAACTGAAGAAGTAGACGGCTTAACGCAAAACTGAACTGACAACTGGGGAAATCTAGCTCTGGAGAGCACTGCTTTGCCTGCGGGAACGGAATCTCGTCACGGATTCCTGGTACACGGGGATCTACTTCGATGGTCTTCACTACGGACGTCAAGGAAGCGACATAACTTGGTCCAACAGTAGTTTATTCTGCACTTGGCTATGTAATCGCATACTGGATGTAATCGATGTCGATGTAATCGAAAAACCGTGCTTTACAAATGCACTTGTTTAAATATCATCCTAGCAAGCTAAGTGTTTACAATATGGTAATGCAACTCGTAACATACAATACGAGCGGAAAAGCTTTAATTACGATAGCAAATCCCAATCAGCACTACGAAGTTTCCTAAATTAAGAATAGATTGCTAAGATTACAATTCACAGGCTGACATTACGATAGAACAAACTTAGGGATTTAAAAATGAGTTACGTAATTTGAAATTCTCAATTGGTGTTACCGACAGCAAGGAAAACCTAACCCATGAATAGAACTTCATTACTGGAATATACTGGCTAACTCTCAAGGAAACTCATAAAACTTCATTAGTGTAAAGTAGTTCAGCGGAAAGCTTCCGAGGGAACGGAAAATAGATCTAAATGCCGAAAGGAAACCTAAGTACACCGCTAACGAACTATTTGTGTATTAAATGAAAGTCGGTGTTTTTTTGTTTTTTGGTTTTTTGGTTTTTTGGTTTTTTTGTTGCACACGTGCAGGTGTACAAAAAGTCGGCAAAGTACAAAGTATAATATTTAAATTCCTGGTCGTCAACTGGAAAGAGGTTACTGTTGTTTTTTTTCTATAATTTTCCAAATGACAAGGAAATGACTGTGAAACGGCGAATTTTCTCATAACAGTTTCAAGCGATGAAATAACAGAGTTGAAGTCTGTTGCCCGTGAATAAAAATACGTCCCCACTCTACAAAACAGTGGATGAACGTGTTCCAAAGCTGGGCAAAGTCCCGCCATCTTGAAAATGTCAGCATCGAAACAATGCCGCCGGGAGAACTAGACACGGTACTAACAAAGTTCTACGCCGAAGTAAAAAAAAAATGGACGGAGATGATTACGAGCCAGAATCACTGAAAATCATGCAAAGTGCTATTGAACGTCATTTAAAGGACAAAAACTATCCACTGAGAATCGTGCGATCGAGAGAATTCCACAACTCACAAGAAGTGAAGAAGAACGACGGAAAGTTGCTTACCATTTGCAAAACTTTCCAGTTTCCAGTCTCTTATCAGCCGAAAACAATTACGGGACATCGAATTGCAAATGGTAAACGCCATTTCGTTCGGTTGGTTTGGTGATTTTGGAAAAACCCTTGCCATTATTCAACGCTCGTCCAAACCGGTTTATTCTGACAAATGGTAAGCACCCGGAATGTCGTTTTCCTTCGTTACGCTCAAATGAGTTTTTGGCACATGACGTTGACATGTAAGAAGAGTCTTCATGTTTTCAAAATGAAATGTAAACGCGTTCCGGTTCCGCTTTTTCACAACTGGATATTGGTCCAATAATTAGCTCTTATTAACCGAGCAGGAGGTCTGTATGGGAGAATCTTGACCGAGGTCGTAAGTACAGACCGAACGCAGTGAGGTCTGTACACACGACCGAGGTCAAGATTCTCCCATACAGACCGACTTAGCTCGGTTAATAAGATGTTTATTATATGGCAAAGACAACTACAATTTACGTAATTCATTTAATGTAACTGGTTTGTGCTGACGTTTTGCTTGCGAACGGCAATGAGCCGAATTTAATTCTTCCGAAGTTTGCTCGTCCTCTTTAGTTTTTTTTTCTCATCAGCTTTTTGCAACTTACAGAAATAAATATTGTTAGATGAAAACAGTCAACGATTTTGCTTCTTAGTTTGCAACTTTTTCACTTCAAAACATTACCCGTCTAGATGCCGGTCTAGATGGGAAAATCTAGACCGCGGTCAATATCCAATTCAGCCAATCAAATTCGTGAATTTGGTAGTTCCCAGTCCTTGTGAGACACAGCCA
>JAHPZR010033159.1:0-11948 GCA_019787425.1 Platygyra sinensis | reverse complement strand
GGGGTGGCCGGGTTCACCATTGTGGACCAACGCGATGCAAGCTGCTGAGCCTCTGCTGAGCGAAAAAGCTCCGCGTTTTGTACGAGACTGCGATTTTTTAGGTCAGCTCTCTTCGTTCATCGGAAATTTAATGAGGTGTAGGCCCTCACGTAATGCAACCTCATTTCCAGGGTCCTCTCTCTGCTTCGAGAAAGTATCCTGGTTACGGCTGGACATATGTTTGCTAGATTTTAGCAGATTCCAGAGATGTGATTAAAGGAAGGGGCTGGAACATTCAAGTTTGTCTCCATTGAGCTCACCTGCTGAGTCAAGTAGGGAGTAGAATTTGCAACCCTACCCGTTGTGGATCGGCAAAACTCACGCATTCGATGTTGGGATTCAATACGTTCAATCCTCGGCTAACAGGTTAGCTCTGCATTTGGCTGAATTTTTCCCGTCGACAGTCGGACGGTCTTAAGAATTTGTATTCTCGCCTGCAAAGATATTTTTGGATTTGACTAAGGTGGCTCAAAACAGTTTCCAGCACTTTCCAAGACGTAGATTTTGATGGGTCATTATCACCCCTCTTTATCAGTTGATGCTACAATCATGGTACCAAAAAACTGCCAATCAATGGTGAACACGATGGTGTTATTTTCGTGACACAATAGATTACCATAGCAACACTATGGCCTGCTAAAAACACCCCTAATTTCAGCTTTAAGCGCTATATGCGCAATAAGTCAATAAGCAAACATGTCCGTTAAAAATTAAATGTGTCCAATAAAACTGAAACATGTCCGACACCGGTAAAAGGTGTTCGGTAAAACTAAAGGATGTTCACTTTTTGTTTCAAAGTTGTCCAAGACAACTAAAACATGTTCGATCTAAAAGATGTTCCATAAAAGATCAGGAAGTGGAAATGACTTCACAAAACAGGAAGTGATGTCATTCGTACCCAGACTGCTCGGAAATTTGATCCGTGGGAACAAAATGGTGTCTGCGGGCTTCCAGAAACAGAAAAGTTTTTCATGGAATTAAGCATAATGAGTACCATTCTCGACCCCAGAGCTCTTGTCTTTTATCACGTGACTGACGGCGACAAGAGCTCTGGGGAACTCCACGCACGCATAGCCAGAATCTGGCTACAAGGGTCTCATAGCGCATGCTCGTGCGTTCAAAACCCATTGCAACAATATCTAGCTTCGGTATTTTGTTGAAAAATTAAGCAGAAGGCAATAATAAAAGCTTTAGTTCGCGTACACCTCCTCAACAGTTAAAATTGCCGAGATAATCCGCTAGGAAATATTTATTTGATTTTAAAGAGTTCACATGATTAATTAAAAGTCATTCAGTCGTTGCGTGCAAACGTCAAACTGTCTCGGTTATATGCAAATTGGGAATTTGTCACGAAATAACATCCGATTCTTCGCTCGGCGGATTCTCAGTTGTTAAACATCTTTATTCATTGGAAATAGCTTTATATTGCTATAAGGAGCTAAGAAGAAATATTCTGGACTTTTGAAGCCGTTTTAAAACTAAAAACCTCCGAAAACTGCCCATTTTACGATTGAGTGCACGATCTGTGATTTGCATAAAAAAACAGACATAGAATTCCCAAGAGGGCGGGACGACCTTCGCAAGGCACGTTCAAATTTTACCGCGTCACAGATTGACCAATCAGACGCGCTTTCTTTGTTTCAACCAACAACAAATAACGAAAGAGCTTGGTCCAGGGTTCCCCAGAGCTCTTCTCGCCGTTTGTCATGCGCAAAAGAGAAGAGCTCTGGGGTCGAGAATGAATGAGTACAAGAGCACAAGAACAACGAAACGCCACAGCTACGCAGTTCGATTCTTCATACTTCTTTGTTCGCAGACTGGAAGAATACGAAAGAACTTTAAGTGTGTTATAACTTATTAGAGAATCGAAGAATCATACGCACAAGAAATTATCTTAATCGGCTACTTACACCAGTTAACTGTATTTGGCATCTTGAACGAGCCCGGCACGATGTCACTTCGGGGGAATTGCAGAAGAAACTGCCTATTACTCAGCTTATTGCAACGATAACAAAGAACAGGGAAGACCACGGTTCCATGTAAAGTTTCTCCGCCGGGCAAGTGCTAACCGTGGTCTTCCAACTTCTCCGTTCCTTGTTATCACGGCGATAGACTGAGTAGCCGACTACTCTCAAACCAGTCCATATCCCTCTCTCGCATGACGGAAAAGGTGAGTTTTTAGCTTGGTTTTAAAACTACTAACTTTGCTGGCGCTTCTTGTGTCAAATGGCAGCGCATTCCAAAGTTTCGGTGCAGCACAGGTAAAAAAAAAACGGTCACCAAGTGTAGCTTTTCATTCAAGACGAGCATGACTAAGTAAAACTTTATCGCTAAAATTCCTTAGATTATATTTGGATGGGAGCCTAAGAAGAATAAGAGTCGACAAATGAGAAGGCGCTAAAAAATAAGAATCTTAAAAGTACTCCAAAGTAAAAGTACTCTTGACGAACGCACCTCTCTGGAAAGTCATGTTAGAACTTTCCACTGAAAAAGTTTCCATATTTCGCCAGTCAAAGTAGTGAATGTACCATAGAATTTGTATGAAAACGAAATTCGGCGGGCTGCATTTTAGGGCAGGTAGCACGCTTCACAAAATCTTCGGAGAATTTACGGCCTTTCTGATCACGGTCGGCAACTTCAGTTCGGCCAAAATACAATTTTGGCGCGTAGCAAAGCAAAAATACAAAATTGGAAAGTAATAAATTACTTTTTTCTATATATTTGCCAAACATTTCCACTGGCAAAAAGTGAGGGAAAATTATTTTTGGTGCCGAAGTTGAGTGGACCGCTTTTAGCGCGACTGCCACTTGAATGAAAGCTATTGAGCTGTATTAACATGTTGTGCTATTATTATGTTGTTTGGTCGTAAACAACGTACTTTGTGGTCATTCAAGTGAAAGCTATTTAAAAGCGTTAGTTTCACGCTGTGCTCCTATATAATCTATTTTTTCACTCATTTCTTCTTGCCAGGTCTCTGGTCGCTTTGTCTCTTATCTTTTCTATGCTGCTGTTTAAACCAGCTCCTCTGTATAACCTCGATGAAGCAGACGCCGCTTTGGATCTGTCTCATACCCAAAACAACGGCCAAATGCTCAGAGCCTATTTCAAACACTCCCAGTTCATTGTAGAGGCTCTTATAGAGGGTATGTTGAACAATGTCAACGGTGTCTCCACCGTCAAGCAATATGCTCAGTCCCAACCCTCTTAGGACGGAGATGGAAGCGGGGCACTTGGGCGGGGAGGGAAAAGTACTGTAAAGAAAGCCACAACACGAGGCTGAGGGCTGACGCTCCTTACCAGCCTTTCACGCCATCACAAGGCTAAAAAGGGTTGGGCTTTGAAAACTAGTTATCATTGTGTTATGAACAAGGTACAAGGTTATTATGAAAAGCTGGATCAATATCAGTATCTTGGCAACTGCGCACCTACCCCTCCCCTAACCCAACAGTAACACTAACGTAATAGCTTATTATAACATGTTAGGTTAGGGCAGGGGTAGGTGCGTAGTTGCCCAGATACTGATACTGATCCGAAAATCCATACTAGAACAAAATCACAAAGATTCCAATATCTCGTACTCATGTACATATTCATCAATTGTTGTTTCCAGATGTTTTTGTTTTCCCTTTACAATTAAAACCATCTTTGATATAATCAAACATCTTCAAGAAGGTTCGGTGTTGTGTCTAAGTACAGTTGAACAATCGAGCCCTTTGTTCTAGTATATGAACACCGAAAATCACTATGTTGCTCATTTTTAATTAGTTATTAGTAACAGCAGCACACAAATTAAAAACGAGAGTTTCTATGGTTTTGCGTTGTTTCAAAACTAGAGACTTCTGTTTGTCAGCGATTTTGGACCGTCTTTAAAGGTCCATAATTATAACATGGTCTTTGTTTACCCTAAAAGCAGCAAACCTTGTCAAACGTGATCTTTCATTCTGTAGTGTTCGTTTAGCAATTAGCTAAAATTAGAGACTCACCCCAGTTTCCCTGTGCAACTTCGATATGGGCAATAATGCACGTCAGTATGTAAGAGTAGAAGTAATCTGTTTTGGTTTTCATTGTTGTTTATTGCTTATAGACAAACAAACATTTAAACAATAGTACTTAGAATCTCAATAATGTTACCTAGTACGCTACTCTAATTGCAAATGCCGACTCAACATTCATTTACTCACAGTGCAACTGATAAAGCTAGTACTTACATACCTATTCACGCTAATATGTAGATACAGCCAAGGCCAAAAGCGGAGCTCTTCAGTTATCTTTTCAGATGTTCTTATTAATCAAACTAATCCAGCATGTATGTGAGTATTAGGATCATTCACTGCAGTCGTTTTCTAGAGGTCTCAGGTCAAGTTTTCTTTGAGATTACAGATATGACTTGAAGTTGCAAGAGCAAGGGGAAAAATATTTTTAGATGATTTTGTATATTAGGAAATCTGAAACGTAAATAATACCACAATTTCATACACAAAATGTAATTTTGTTGGATTATGCAACCAAAAGTGTCACGTTTTATAGGGGATGGGCTACTTTTTTTTCGAGCTTTTAGCCTTCATTTTTAAAGGTGAGTTACTCAGTTTTGTGTCAAATGCCGTGGACTGTGTCATGTGTTTTGCAACCAACCCATTTTGCAATGCTCTGGCCCACTGACAACGTAACAAGAAAGGACAATTTGTATGTTTTACATTCAAGTTTTAATAAGTCAAGATCCCAAGATCCCTAAAGTATAAGCAGCCTTTTCAATTCCAAGTGTAATCATGTCTTTACAGACAGCGCGTCTGCGACGAGCAAGGTTATAACTGCGCATGTCTCGGGCGAGTTCTGCATCCATTTCTGTCATTACAGCGCTCTTAACTGCTTCGACCCGACATTTAAATTCCACCTGGCCAAAGGGAAGAACCAAAGGAACCTGATGGAGAACAAAACCAGAATGATATACTTATATCATGAACAGCTTGTCTTTGTAGTTGGGTTAGCGGACAACTGACTTCACTACGAGTGCATGTTATTCCCTGAGTGAGATACAAGTTGACCGAAGATTAATCGGCAATCGTCAGATTTTCAGACGATTGCCTATTTAACAGATATTCCAAAGCTAGTGCCAAAGTTTCGGAAAATCCGACATAGATGATGATTCTACTTTATAATAAGTCAACAGAGCTCAGTTCATTCAGTTTAGCCTAAATAAAGGTAGTCCATTAGGAAACGTATGGTCCTTGATACGCCTTCAAATGCAAAACGTTGAGGTATAGGTACGGTTTTTCCCCTCCATTAATTCGACCAAAAATTCTGAAACTTCCCAAGCGAGGGCAAAAAAGCGCGGAAATTTCCCGAAGTTTTCGAAGAAGCTGACTTGAACTTCCAGAATGCGAAAATGCTCGGAGCATTCAATTGAAATGGTCCAAAAATCTCCTGTAAGAATTTATCGAGAATTTGGGTATTCCTCTCGCGTTTGCTTGCCAAGAATTTCTTCAAAATGCTGTTACATTCCACACTGAAAGTTTCCGGAAAAAAATCTGAATTTCGGTCGAATGTAGAGCGGCCTTTCTTTCCCACCCCCCGCTCCTGGCCTCGTGGCTTCAACACTCGTGTGTGCTCGCGTGTGAGGCATTTGCGACCCAGACATCACCATCGGTCTATAAAATCGAAACATGATTAATGCTTCTAGAGGGCAATTTAATCCTACCTGCCAATCTCTCATCCAATCTTCAGTGAGCTTATTATCCTCATCACAAATGTCCGTTGGCTCTGTCCATGCTCTCTTTCTGATAAAAGCATCAGAATAACTTTCGCCAGTGAAATGGAGGTGATCAGCGCTTGCAAAATCTGTTTATGGCTGCCGATACTGGTTTTTCTTCTTCCAGCATGTTTTCCAGGCTACAAACTTGGTTTCTTCTGCCGTTTATGAATCCTCGAGAAAGCCTTCGAAACCTTGCTGCCATTTTCTAAAAGATTCCAAACGTGATGTGACAAAGACGTATGTAACTATTAACTTTTTTTTAGTTTTGACGTTTTGAACTAATTTTTGCGGTTTTAGAGAGCTAGCTTTGAAGATTCAGTTTACTTACTAACTCTTTATGCCAACAACACCATCAACAAAAACCTTTCCGAGCATCGGTCGGAAGTAGGAAACTAGTTATAAAACAGGTCTGAAACACTGAAGTATTGATTTAAGGTTACAGTATACCTTCAGATCGGTAATTTTCTTCAAATGTGGACTTTTGGGTCAAAATATTGGTCAAAGTGTGATCTTTAATTTCTTAAAAAGTTATTGAAAAAGACTAGGTATTGGCGGAGAAATCACGGTTTCAAGTTTCGCCGGAACTAAAAGTTTACCCCTTGACAGGCAGTCCTATGATGTTATGCAATCAACCGAGACGACTTTCGCGAGATCATACATATGCGAAAACTGGCTACCAAGCCACCAAGCATCTTCCTTAGTGTAATTCTTTTAGATATGAATAAACCAAGATCATGGCAATGTCCGTGGACCAGTTCGAAGAAGCGTAAAAAAACGTACGAAAAAATACACAGCATGCGCACTGACGGAACAAGCGAAAGTTGGCTGAAAGTTGAAGCTACTTCAATGGGATCAAGCCTGCAAAAGATCGATGGAGAGCTGAGAAAGGCGCTGTAATATGTACATGTAATAGCACATTGTCTTTCTGGCTGGCTTGCCACTTCTTATCCAATCCGACGTGCCTTTCTCCAACATATCAGCAAACGAGTTTCCGTCGAATCTGTCATAAATCTTGCCATTTCGCATGAGCTAAGGAATGGCTCGATTGCTGCATGGATGTTTGTTCATCCTACAAATACGGCAGTGATATTGGACTTGAAAAGCTTTCTTATCAATCCAAAATTATTTCTACCAACATCACAATATCACTATTATTATCAAGGGAGAAAGTGAAACATGCCCGATTTCTGAAATCGCCATAGTCATTCTCTGTCTAAAGCTTATCGGTTCATTTGAAGCTGCCCCGTTTTGTTTTACGTACTTGTTTTCCGCGCCTGCTCTTTTAGTTTGCTTTCTAGCGGTCGTTCTCTTTGTTGCCTTCCCCATTTTGCTCCAACAGCTTCAAGAAAAAAACGAGCAGCCAAACAAAAAAGTTCTCTCCGCTTTGAGCCCAGTGCAAAACACTAGGTTTGATTGAAGATTACGCGCGTAAATTTCACCAGGAGGCGAACGGAAGTAAACTTTCCAAGCGCTGATTGGCTGAGTTAACTGAGAACCTAGTTGACTGTGTTTTGGGGGCGGAGTTTGTTTGCGAAGCAAGCAAATTTTTTCGCTTCGGTTAATTATGCGGAGTGCGGAGCGCGGAGCGCGGAGTGCGGAGTGCGGAGTGCGGAGTGCGGAGTGCGGAGTGCGGAGTGCGGAGTGCGGAGTGCGGAGTGCGGAGTGCGGAGTGCGGAGTGCGGAGTGCGGAGTGCGGAGTGCGGAGTGCGGAGTGCGGAGTGCGGAGTGCGGAGTGCGGAGTGCGGAGTGCGGAGTGCGGAGTGCGGAGTGCGGAGTGCGGAGTGCGGAGTGCGGAGTGCGGAGTGCGGAGTGCGGAGTGCGGAGTGCGGAGTGCGGAGTGCGGAGTGCGGAGTGCGGAGTGCGGAGTGCGGAGTGCGGAGTGCGGAGTGCGGAAAATGAGGAGTGTGGAAAATGAGGAGTGTGGAAAATGCCAAGAAAATTTCAATTTTCCATTTAAATTTCCATTCTCATGCGGAAAAACAGTGTGGAAGAACAACTGGAATGTTAACAAACTCTTACAAAAAGTCTATGCTGTACACTAACGTCCCTGCGTACCACACGCCGATCCACGTACAAGTGGCGTCACCTACGTGTGATAGCTGACGAAATCTTTTATTAAACATGTCACCGCATCCGTAGTGATTACACCATCCCGTTTTTAAAGACTATAGATCGATTGTTAATATCGTGAATTCACAATAATGCTAAGCACAATGATTTCAATCTTTCATTTACCTATTCGTTACTGTTCTTTAGAGCTACAAAAAAAACTTTTCGATGTAGCCATGGAAATGTAAGGATGCATCCCGTTTTTGAAGGCTATAGATCGATTGTTAATATCGTGAATTCACAATAATGCTAAGCGCATTGATTTCTATCTGTTATTTATCTATTCGTTAGTGTTCTTTAAAGCTACCAAAAAAATATTTTTCGATTTAACCATGAAAATGTAAGGAATCATCCAGTTTTTAAAGACTACAGATTGATTGTTAATATTCGTTAGTGTTCTTGAAAGCTACCAAAAATATTGCTCGATTTAGCCATGAAAATGTAAGGATAATGCTATGCTATTGACTTTTGTTAATTCAAACGCATGTGTCACGATATCATAAAACACCCTTTCAATGAGAATATACAGGAATTAAAGGAGCAGTGTCACGAGGAGTTTGCTGTTTTAGGTACCTGTGCTAAAATCACTACTTTGGGGCTTTAATCATAAACAAAATGCTTCTGTAAAGCTACGACTAAGATATCAAATGAATTTTTTCAGAGAGGGCTAACCATAATAAATTCCTTGAGGATTTTTGGAACAAGTAGCATCAAAACTCGAAAAAAATTAGCCAATTTTTTCGAGTTTCAATCCATTTCCATCCATGCCATCCGTAGCGACAGGCGGCAGGATACAGTTTCAGTACCTTCAAATAGTCTTCAATAACAAACTTAGATCATTAGTTTTGGGATTCAATTGATTCGAAGACACCTTCTAGTTTTGCCAAATAGCGTGACAATGGCCTTTAAAGATTTTTAATGAAAAAAATTTCCACACTCCGCGTTTTCCACACTCCGCGTTTTCCATACTCCGCGTTTTCCACACTCCGCGTTTTCCACACTCCGCGTTTTCCACACTCCGCGTTTTCCACACTCCGCGTTTCCACACTCCGCGTTTTCCACACTCCGCGTTTTCACACTCCGCACTCCGGACTCCGCATAATCCACCGAACCAATTTTTTCAGCGCTGTTTTCTCGAAACATTTTTTTCACCTGAGGGAGACACTTAAAAGAACTACAGTCAAAGGGAATTTGTTCGATTGCTCTCAAAACTAAGACAGTACCTAGTTTAGCATATAAAAAATAAAAAATAAAAGTTGCGATTTTTTTTTATTATTATTATTTCTAACTCCTTTTCTTTTCTCAAGAGTGATTTTTGTACGATCAGTCTAAAGGTTTTTAAATCTTATTTCAAAAATTTTATGCAACTTTTCAATCAAATTGAATACGGCAAACCGCAGACGTTTCTTTAGCGCTTTGGCCCCGGCTCGAGGTTAACACATTAAGTAAGCAAAAAACAAAATTCGCTTTGACATGTAACGTTCGAAATGTGATTCGGGCGCTCGCATTTAAAAGTCCTGGAAAATTGGACAATTCATTTTTTTCAACATTTTTGGTACAGCCTGATAGCCAGTCCTATAAGCTTCAATTTGATATAGGGGTTTAGATATCTACAGTTTAAACCGGACGCGCCACATCGCTTGAACGCGAGACACCCCTGAAGGTATACTGTAACCTTAATTAAGGGTCAACCGCACTCCCAAAACGGCTGAAAATCGAACCTAACTCTCCCCCGGCTCTAATGTAAGCATACGTCTATTATATCTACATGGATGAAAACATGAAATGTTCAGTGTAAGCACATTTTCTGGTAAATAGGACTTCGTTTTGTATTTTTCCTTTTATTTGTTAAGAAAACAAAAAAGACACCGGCCCGCAGGTTATTGTTTGCATTATTTGACGTCATTCGTTCGTTTACCGAAAAGGTAACCATCCTTTGTTTTCAATGAACGTTCTGATTGGTTAAGCTTAGTTCCAACTGAGCCGGCTCAGTTAGTTGCACTGAAATGCTCCTGCAGAAGAACGCCTTTGGTAAATGCCTTTATTAAATCCATTTTGAATTCACTGGTTATCTTTGCAATATACGTGATTGGCTCTCAGCAGTGCGATTTATTCACGAATCGCATGCACTATCTTTTGGCCTAAATCGCATCTTTTTCTCAGCCAATGAGAATGGGACAGTAAAACAAAACAACCAATCAGATTTAAAGGCTTTTTAAAACTAACCAATCACATTGCAGGAAAATGAAAGACAAAAAAAGTCATTGTTTGAGAGAGGTTGCAACTTTCGTTGCCAAAACTTCATTAAGTTTGGAAAATGGATGAATTTAATTATTTACAGTACCTAAATGATGATGACCAGCTCCTCCAGGCTGAAAATCATCCTTTCCAGACATAACCAACTTTCAGTTTAATTTGTGACGATTTCTTTGGCGATATTTCTTTACCATCTGCTGAAGAAGTTCCCGTGATCCCGAGTCCAGGAAAACGGAAACAAACGAAGTATACACAACAACAACTCCAGAGCCAACTGAAGAAGTAGACGGCTTAACGCAAAACTGAACTGACAACTGGGGGAAATCTAGCTCTGGAGAGCACTGCTTTGCCTGCGGGAACGGAATCTCGTCACGGATTCCTGGTACACGGGGATCTACTTCGATGGTCTTCACTACGGACGTCAAGGAAGCGACATAACTTGGTCCAACAGTAGTTTATTCTGCACTTGGCTATGTAATCGCATACTGGATGTAATCGATGTCGTTGTAATCGAAAAACCGTGCTTTACAAATGCACTTGCCTATATATCATCCTAGCAAGCTAAGTGTTTACAATATGGTAATGCAACTCGTAACATACAATACGAGCAGAAAAGCTTTAATTACGATAGCAAATCCCAATCAACACTACGAAGTTTCCTAAATTAAGAATAGATTGCTAAGATTACAATTCACAGGGTGACATTACGATAGAACAAACTTAGGGATTTAAAAATGAGTTACGTAATTTGAAATTCTCAATTGGTGTTACCGACAGCAAGGAAAACCTAACCCATGAATAGAACTTCATTACTGGACGATATACTGGCCAACTCTCAAGGAAACTCATAAAACTTCATTAGTGTAAAGTAGTTCAGCGGAAAGCTTCCGAGGGAACGGAAAATAGATGTAAATGCCGAAAGGAAACCTAAGTACACCGCTAACGAACTATTTGTGTACTAAATGAAAGTCGGTATTGCACACGTGCAGGTGTACAAAAAGTCGGCAAAGTACAAAGTATAATATTTAAATTCCTGGTCATCAACTGGAAAGAGGTTACTGTTTTTTTTTTTTTTTTTTCTATAATTTTCCAAATGACAAGGAAATGACTGTGAAACGGCGAATTTTCTCATAACAGTTTCAAGCGATGAAATAACAGAGTTGAAGTCTGTTGCCGTGAATGAAAATACGTCCCCACTCTACAAAACAGTGGATGAACGTGTTCCAAAGCTGGGCAAAGTCCCGCCATCTTGAAAATGTCAGCATCGAAACAATGCCGCCGGGAGAACTAGACACGGTACTAACAAAGTTCTATGCCGAAGTAAAAAAAAAAATGGACGGAGATGACTACGAGCCAGAATCACTGAAAATCATGCAAAGAGCTATTGAACGTCATCTAAAGGACAAAAACTATCCACTGAGAATCGTGCGATCGAGAGAATTCCACAACTCACAAGAAGTGAAGAAGAACGACGGAAAGTTGCTTACCATTTGCAAAACTTTCCAGTTTCCAGTCTCTTATCAGCCGAAAACAATTACGGGACATCGAATTGCAAATGGTAAGCGCCATTTCGTTCGGTTGGTTTGGTGATTTTGGAAAACCCTTGCCATTATTCAACGCTCGTCCAAACCGGTTTATTCTGACAAATGGTAAGCACCCGGAATGTCTTTTTCCTTCGTTACGCTCAAATGAGTTTTTGGCACATGACGTTGACATGTAAGAAGAGTCTTCATGTTTTCAAAATGAAATGTAAACGCGTTTCAGGTTCCGCTTTTTCACAACTGGATATTGGTCC
>JAHPZR010033158.1:0-31088 GCA_019787425.1 Platygyra sinensis | reverse complement strand
AACTCTTTTCTTATTTAGACCAAACTAACCAGCCCACATCACTCAATAAAGTGACAGATTTAATAAAACAACACCTTATGCCATTAATCCTTGTTTTGTAGGCAAATCTTGTACATAGACACCCTAAAGGGGCAGATTCAAGTGTCCTTATCATGGAGGTGGCCCCATGACAGATAATGGTAACAGGTCTGTAAGCATACAAGTGATTAACAAAATCGGACGACCGCCAAGGGCAAGTCAGATTTGTTAATTCTGGGTATGATTACAGTGTGACTGAATTAGCCTGCAAGCACACTCATGTTAGAGCATGTTGGAGCAAAAGCGTGTGCAGGATAGTCGCGAGCACGAAATCAAGCAGTAAAACCACAAAACAAGAATGTGAGCCTGCTCTGATCAACACAAAAAAAATTCAGCCAACTAATTTTCACTGGAAGTAAGAACCTAGGAAGCTCAGTGGACCGCCTGAACACATGCACAAAGTGCGACCTTGCAAAGCTGAGATTTTAATTTGCATGTAGAAACACCCTAAAAATTTCTTATCCACAAAGCCAATATCTCAATCAAATTATCTGATGACCCTACTTATTCAAAAGCAGAATGCATGTGCAAAATTAAAGTAAAAATAACAGTGGATAGAAATTTTAACAATCTTGAAATTTCCACTAATTTTTTCTAATTTCCCATGTCTGTCACCGGCTAAGTTTTTTTTGATGGAAAAAAGTGGTCAAGTTTGTTGCTAAGCAACATAACAGTGCAACCTTAATTTATGACTTGAACACAATGAAAGGTACAGTGGAGAGTTACCTTAAAAAAGTGAAAACTGTTTTGAGCCACTTTAAAAATATTGAGAATACCGGTAGCTTGCAAAATGGCCAGGACTGTCATTAAGGGCTGTAACCCATAGCACCTGTTACTGCTGAGTACAATCCACTGTAAGGAAAAAGATGGCAGCTGTACATTTTACCACAATACCTTGCGAACCAAACTAAGCCCACTGGGCATATAGAAATATAATATTATGGTTTAACGGCAGTCATTCCTACACCACCAACATTCCTCTTGTCGAGTTTGAATGACTTAAATTTTTTCTTTGTGTCTTTATACGCTCTTTTAAAGTTTTTGCGCGCAGAGCATTATAGGTAAATGTACCAGTCGCCATCTTTTTCCTTATGGTGGATTATGGTTACCTCAAACCTTTGCGGGGCTACATTGGTCGATTTTTTGATTGTTGAGAAAATGAAAGTTCGTCAGCTAAGGTATCATTTCACAAAAAAATGTAAGTAAAATAATAAAATGAGCACAAGTTATTGAGAAAAAGGGATTTTTTAAATAAAAGTTAATAAACCACCAAGGTGTCATAATCCTTTAAGTCATTGACTCCCCAGCGACGTTTTCATGGCAAATGACTTCATCTGGGAGATCCTATTTTAACTCATTAGCATTTTTTGTTTACACTGAACTGTGGTCAAGCTTTTGAAACCAAATCCTTTCATCAGCATAAAACGCTCCAGACCAGAGAAAAGTCCTTGGATAAAAAGCAAAACAAAGCCAGGGCTGAAAAAGAAGAAGACCAATGAAATTCATCCAGAGAGAAGGCAAAATCCCGCCGAAAGTGGTTCGATCAACCCTTGAAGAGCGAAGCAGATAGTGCCTCATCTCTAGATGTGCCTGGAGTTAGTGGGAAAAAATAATGGCAGAGAAGAAAGCAGACGAACACAATGTTACGGGGGAGCCACTTCCAGGAACAAGCCAGAATCATTCTTCATCGTTGGATTCTGAGATCTCATGTCTGTAATGAGTGCCTCCTTGAACCCACACTGCAGCACTTGCTCCTTGGTTTGTTTTTATTTTGGCCAAGCATGTCGCTTTCCTTTCGTTTTGCCCATAGTTTGCCACGGTTACGTGTGCGCCTGGAACGTGACTGCGACACTATCGCTTTCAAACGAAGCTCAAGTTTTCATACTGTGAACACTAGGGGTTCTGTTATTTCATTGACTCGCAGCTTTTAAAGTTGACACATTCCTCTGTGAAGGCGTGATGTGCATAAATCTTTAGAAGGTGAAAACTCGCACTCATTTTTCGAGAGAATCCCCTTATGGTTTATTTTTTTCTTTCGCTCGCTCTGAAATATTCCAAATATGGCCAGGAAATTAGGGGTGGGTCGCGGAGAGTTTGATGCGGGGATCAATCGGTTAATAGGATATGCAGAACATTTACTGATAAATATAGATCAAAAAAGTGTCGGCGAATTCCTTTATTCTAAATACTTTCCTCGTGGAGGCCTTTAATGTAACAGGTTACACTACTTTTTCGATAGTGGAACTTGAAAGATCTATAAAAAGATAACCAATAGAAATAAAAGAAAATGCTGACACATTTTTGAAGATTGATGCTTTGTGATAAACACTGCACAGTTATTTCGCATGAACAAACGCATTTGATACCCGATTAATTCGCTGGAACGTCATTCAGTCATTTTGGAGTTGACGGTCTCAGCCACCTTTGGAAAGCAAAACCCAAAGCAAAACATAATTTTATTGAATTCTACATTTTATAACCTTTCTTTTGATATATGTGACCTCTCACAGGAAAACATTCCGAACGGTAGCCGTTCAAACGCTGAACGGAACGGCAAGCGAACGGGTAACAAACGGCTAGGCAAGCCATTCGAAACGGGTAATGTGAACAGATGAACGGCTAATTAAAATTTTCGAACGGATGAGGTCAATTGGATGAACAGCTAACGAAAATTTTCGAAGGGATGGCATTGAATGGATGAACGGCTTATTGAAATTTTCGAACGGATGAGGTTGAACGGATGAATGGCTAATGAATTTTTTAGAACAGATGAGGTCGAACAGATGAACGGCAAATGAGTTTTTTCGAACGGATAAGGTCGAAGGGATGAACGGCTAATGACCTTTCACGTAAAAATGCGCTTTATTGGCTTTTCGTTTTCGAAAGGAATTTCGTTTAGAAGCTGTTTGAAAACCGTTTGAAAGAAAAAAATGCCCTCTGCTAGCTGAGCTAAACATACGGTAATCAAGGAAGCTCGAAAGTCGCCTACAGAAGCGAACTTCTTAAATTCTATCCTGTGTACAATGCAGTTGTTGTTGTTGTTTTTAACCTTAAGAGACAATCTGGACAGAAAAGCCATTTCAAACAAGCTCATTTCACGCCACTACCACACCGCGGGTCTGGGACTCTGGGACACATGGTAATAATAAAATTTGTAAACAATGAAATTTCCTCCATGTCACCGAAAAAGAAAACAAAGCAAGCCCAGTTTCTAATTCAGAAACAATTGACGAAAATGTACTGTTGCTAAACTGTTGTTGTTAAAGGCCTTTATCTCTGTCTCAATCTGTAAAGTTATTTTGAAACATTTCACATGCGTGAATAAATTATTGACTTGTTATGCTGTCTGCTCTGGTTTTTGTTTCGTTCTCTTTTGTAGCTGTCGGAGGTCATTTTTTCGCCTTAATCACCTCAGAAAAGTTCGAAAAAGATGTTCCCATTCAGAGTTTCGGCTATTTTGCTTCGAAGGCAGAGTTTTGAAGATACAGTACCGCCTGAAACTATTGACCCATTTACCGAGGTTTTGCCGCGGCCAATTCGCAGATCAACACCTCGTTCTCGCCTCGGCAATGACGCGGCATGCCGAAATTTTACTGAGGTTTTACCTAGGTTTGCCGCGACATAAAATACCGCGGTAAATAGCAAGACGCGGTAGAGTTGAATAGGCTATCGGACCTTTTGTTTTGACTCGTTAATTAAACTTTACAACGTCATCTTTACGCTCCGGTGGCAAATCATGTATTTGTCATATTACTAAAAGACCCTGCTGTAGCATTGTTAACTTCTCAAGAATCCATTACTACAGTGTCACTACATTTTATGATTTTCTTGTCGTGAATGGGAAGCGAAATGTAAGAAAATATGCGTTGTTTTCGGTTAGAGATACGTTGCTGCGTTGCTATCAAGATAAATAGTTTGCTGTCTTGTCGGCGACGACGTCGGCGGCGCGGTGCAAAATACTTAGCTTCAATGCCGCTCTATTTGGTTTGAGTACTTTCATCTTCGATGCAAAAGTACTTCCAGGGACAAAAGTTTCTTCCAAATAAATAGTTTTCTTCAGAGTACAGAAAAAAGCAGTCGATAAGCGACAAGCCACACTGCAGTTAAAGCGAGTTTCTAATTCACATGTTCGAACTCATGTCGCATGACAAATCACGTTTTGTAGTCACGTGCACGTGTCGGTATGCGTTGTGTATGTGAATTGTGAAACTTGTGAAAGTCTGCATCGATAAACGAGAATGTGTCAAACGTCAGAATACATGTACGTACAGCTGAGATTGCTTTCTTTCTTTATATATCAAACGTAAAATTTGCTAAAGCTGTCCGGGAATTGTTCAGTGTTGAAATGTTGTAAGCGGTTTAAACGGGACCTTCCTCTCGTTGACTTGCCTCGTAGCGGCCGACTGCCAACTCTGGAAAAGAGACACTTCGATTTCATCAAGAAGCTGGAACAAAATGATGAGTTAATATTGATGCCTTTTTTTACATACATTTTTACATGCCTTCGTTTGCAATTTGTAAATTAAAGTTAAGATGGAACGAATTACTTTGTACGTGAGAAATCGTGAATCGGCATTAAAGGAATGTTTTGCGATGGCCAGTATTAATTAAATTATTTGAGATCTATGACAATTTCTCACGGGCGAAAACTTTAGTTTTCGTTGTTGTGCGACGCTTATAATTATAACATCGATGCCTATATCTGCAATGTATAGAATAATATGTCCGAACGAATTATTACGTTCAGGAAAATCATGAATCGGTAAAAGTTTTTCGGCGGCACCAGTTCAGAGGTTTCGACGGCGGTTCTGTGAGAATCAAGGACGCAAAAACTGTGTCAGTACTACACAGGCTACGTAGCATTTACTTGACTTGATGCGATGATAGATATTAGTGTATCTGCCTAGTGAAAAATTTGTTTTGGCTAGTGAATCAAACTTGTCGCTAGCCACTGCGCTAGCAAGCTGAAAAGTTTAATAGTTGCGAGTGTTCTGTAAACAAGTTACGAGCACGGAAACTTCACGTATATGAGAAATCAATAAGGAAACACTTCTTTACAAAAGAAATTAGCTTCTATTGTTTCTTCACCACGGTATACCGCGTCTGACTTGCCGCGGCGTTCGGTTGCGTCCGTCCAAGACGAGGTTGAGGAATTCGTCCCACCGCGGTGAATTCGCGGCAGAACCCTTCGGCAAGGACGAGGTTTTACCGCGTGCTAATGGGTAAGTACTTTCAGGCGGTACTGTAGGTTGTGTAACGCGTGGGTTCGGTGTGACTTCATAATCTGAGCTTTTTATATGTTCACCTTGAAGAAAAACAATAGCTGGGAAAAGTCATATTCTTCACCTTTCAAACGAATATAAATTTATATTATATGCTCCGCAATTAATTTTTAGTGAGAACATGATTTTTGACGAGCAGTGTTTTTCAATTTTTTTCGCAAGAAAAGTTGCGACAGGAATGAGATTTTTTAAGCGAAGATAAATAAAGAACAGAAACGTGATGACTGTTCGTGAAATGTAACAGGTTCCAAAAACAAATTTTTTTTTTGCTCGAGCCATTCGAACGGCAAATGAATTACTTTTTCGAACGGATAGCTTGAGCCGTTCGAGCGGCTGTTGAATTTCTCGTACGGATAGCTCAAGCCGTTCAAACGGCTGTTGATTTATTTCGAACGTAGAGCTCGAGCCGTTCGAACGGCTGATTAATTTTCTTGAACGAACAGCTTGAGCCATTCGAACGGCCGATGATTTTTTTCTAATGGATAGCTTGAGCCGTTCGAACGGCTGATGAGTTTTCTTGAACGGATAGCTTGAGGCGTTCGAACAGATGATTAATTTTTGTGAACGGATAGCTCAAGGCGTTCGAACAGCATGCCAGTCCGTTCGAACAGCTAATGAACGGCTTACGAACGGCTATCCATTTAAGAATGGGTAACCGTTTGGAACGTTTTCGTGTGAGACGTCACATATTGTTTGTGGGGGTTTCCTTGAAAACAGCACGCATACAAATTTTTTTCTGAAGGGCACCCGTGAAGGTTGGAAGTAACCTTAATTTTCCTGTGATGATACAGGTGAAATTGCCTGTTACTTTTTTCACCCATAAAGTAACAAACTTGCTATGGGTGTGGAGAATAAGGCTACAGGTGACTGAAAACTTAGGGGCTCCTCTGATAGCTGTCAAGTTTCTTTCAAAACAGTCACCAGAGACTAAACCTCAGCAATTTTACAATGCCATTTTCTTGAATTGGTTACTTTAGTAACTGTGATCAATCTTGCAATTGGTGGATTTAGTAGACAGGACTTAAATTGATTGGGTCGCATAACTCTCCAATGAAAGCTGTCTCATTACAGCCAACTGTCCGTTTGCAATGTCCAATTACAACTTTGCAGATAAGTTCGACCAAAATACAGCAGTATATGGACTGATAACAAATGAATTAATTTAATTGTTATGAATGAGGAAGAAATGATGTCAATCTGATTTCCATCAGACTAAGTCAGCTGTTTATAATATACATGAAGGTGGCCATACAGCAAGGTTTGACTGTCTGGCGATTATGGGAGACTGAAATTTCTCCATGGGAAATACCATATCTTTTCTCAAAATAGACTTTTAACATAAATAAAACATTTAAAACATGGCTAAGTCTCTGCAGTTGCATTATGAGGCAAAATTTTGACCCAAGCTCTCATAAGCAACCACCTCCTGTAAACAACCACCTGGGCTTGACATTTTGAGGGATGGCTTGGAGGTTCAATTGTATTACATTATTTCTTGGAGTTGGGAATGCCCTAGAGCCCATTACAAGCCTGCACCTCTCGACCCATATTGGCCCTTAATTGAAAATTATACAACAGTCTTCTTGCACAGTACACCAACCCTGCAGCTTCCTCCTTCAGCAGCTTGTCATTATTCAACAAAATGCGAACGTCTGCAAGAAAGAGAAAATTCAACAATAAGGAAAAATAGCAAATTTTAAAGAAACAAATCGATATTCATTGACTGTACCGTTAAACACTTCGTTGAATTCTCCAGGTGGGGCGTGTTTGATGAAATTAGAAGCTATCTTCGCCTGAGTTACGGAAACATAGTGATTTAATTAGCATTTAAAACTTTAAGTACAACTTGCTATTTCTTAATTTATGTTTATACTCCTAACCTTCTCTGCATCTGATATGGGTTCTTCGTAATCACTCATTTCCTACACAAGTATTTTATATTAGTAAAGATCAACTCCAAATTTCAAGATGGCTGCGAAAGCAATCCAATATCGCTAGGCATTATGGGATCCTTCACGGAAATGGCCAAATTTGGTCAGAAACTAACGTTGAGCCAGCAATAAGTTGCACTCATGTTTAGCGGTTAGGCCTTGGATGACGTCATTTCACAAGCCCGTCGAAGATTGTCAGACGTACAGAAGTCAGTCTAATAGAAACTGAAAGTAAATGTCCTCTATATCTGGAAACACTCTGCAAGATCGCGAAGCCATTCGCGTTAAAGCAATGGTAAGTTAAAGCAGTTTAACAAGACTGTACACATAGCCAGAAAAAGTCGGATGGTCTTTTGCTTTTCAGTCCCTTAGTAATCATTAATTCATGGCCATTGTTTCCCTTTGCTTGAAACTTATAAGCTTAAATTTCTTTCAGTTATGCGATGGTACAAGTGTAGATGAAGGCATAAAAAGGTGCTTTTCGGTTGACCCACATATCACGTCATTTAGCAATTTACATCATTTACTGAAGCGAGCCTTCCAGTTACAAGGGTAAGCCACAACCGGCCTTAGCTTCATAGAGCTACAATGTTGGACAGTATAAAATGAGATCATTAGATTTTAGTTCCGCTAACGTTCTTTTAATAACTTGGTTATCGAACGTGCGACAACAGATCAGATGTGTTCTGCATAGCAATTGCAAACATAGCTTCTTGTAATGCCAGTGTCGTCCTCGGACAATCTTGGACAGTGTAAAATGGAACAATTATCCCCCATCCCCGCCAAAGCAATGATGAAGGCGCGAAGGAGCAAAAAACGTGCCATTTTGGCATCATTGAAATGGGGGGGAGGGGTGGTCCAGATGTTCCATTTATATTGTCCAAGATTGTAGATAGGCTATTGTATATATTTATGACTTTTTTCCCCACTAAAATGCTTCATCTTAATGCTCCATTTTTTTCCACTAAAATGCTCAGTATCGCCCTAAAAAGTCACTAAAATGCTCGGTTTATGCTCATACATTGGGGTTTTTAAATTTTCAAAATTTAAACATTTCAACACCATTAACAATTAGAGCTCTTAACAAAAAACGTATTGCCAACAGCACTATGTAAAAGTTTTAATACATCAAAACATAATTCTCTAAATGATCTGTTGCTCTGTTAATCCTCTGATCCTTTGCCCCCTTTCAGTATCAAATACTTAGGTGAAGAGGTTAACTGAAGTCCTCATTTTTTTGGTAAAAAAAAAAAAATTATTTCTATGTCCTGTAAAAAAATATTAATTTTCCAGGAAAATGTCACTAGAATGCTTGAATAATGCTCAATGCTTTTACCTTGCTAAAATGCTCAAAAAATGCTAGCATGATGTACATGTACCAGAGCTGAGAACTAGTATTGTAAATGTGGTATGGCATCCTAATTGATTTTAAGCAAATAGACTAATTTATCTTTAATTTTTATGCTCAAATTGCAATTTAACGAAGAACACTTGTAAGACCTTTTTGTCTTGCGGGTGTCCTGTATATGTTTGTTGGTCATCATATTTGTCCTCTACTAATATCATATAATAATAATAATCAGGAAGTAATCATGTGAATGGTGTCCTGGAACACGCAGAAAAATGCCAGATCATGAGTATCTGTGGTCAAGTGTTGATCAATAATCTTGATCAATACCCTTGATCAATTTATATATCAATTTATACTTAATTGACATCCTGATAGTTACACGGTCGACACTCAATCAACCCTTGATCGACAGCCGCTTGATAATTAGCTGAGTGGCAACCAACTCATATGCAACGATTGAACACTAGTGGACTCCTGCCTGAGTGTCAACTGAGATGTTGATTGAGGGTTGATCGAGATGTTTATGGAGTATCAATTGATATTGATCAAGTTTCAATTGAGTGTTGATCAAGAGTATCATCCGAGGGTAACGATTGACACTCAACTACTGACTGATGCCTTTAGTTCACATGATCCAAAATGCCTGGGGTAGAGAAATCAGAATTTTTTAGTGCCCTAGGGACATTCTAAAACATAGATTTTTTACTGCAGTCATTAAGAAACACAGTCTTGACACATTTTCAATGTCGGATTCAAAAGAAACAAGAAGTTTAAAAAAACTTAAAACCACACTTTTTTAACTCTTTTACGCTCACAAAAACATTACGTAATATTTAGCAACAACGTTTTGCGAGAAACATTACCCAGAAACAATTGATTAGGGTTAGGGTTAATGGTTAGCTTCTTTATAGCGTTCAGGTTTTCCAATTAGCACTTAAATCAAACCATTCACTGGCAGTGAATTCTCGGTGGTCTAGTGATTAGGGTGGAAGACTGCCAGTCTGGCACTCCGAGTTTAAATCAACCTCAACATATCGATTTTTTTTTGCTTTAAAATTGAAGAGACTTGCACTTTGACAACATTTGTTGAGCAGAAACTAAGTCTCTGTGTCAAGAAACTTAGAAATTTCATGTGAGTGTACGTGAATAGGAAGAGGGCGGTTTGAGATATGGAAAAAAGTCTTAACCTTAACTCATTTTAACCGCATTTTCACGGGAAAAATTAAAACCAGAGTGCTCGTCAAGAAACCTTTTTTTCACTACAAACTCATATCAGAACATATGTAAATTTATATTCGTTTGAAAAGGTTGATGAAATGACTTTTTTCGAGTAGTTTTTGCTTCTGGGTAAAGAAAAATATAAGAAATAAAAAACTTTTTGTTGTCACTGACTAAAAAACTTTGTGTGGACGTTTCGGTTAAAATACTTTAACCTTCTTCAGCAATAAAATGGCATACGAATGCAAATGAGTGCTTTAAAAGAACCGCAGAAACGTCACTTGGGATTACCAAGGGCCTTGTAAATGTCAGGAATGTAAATGTGTTCATTAATGGCATTAGGTTCACGAATTGAATGCCACGCTTCTAAAAACAATCTCTTTGACCATTGGGAACAGCGGTCAATGATCTTCACGTCGTCAAGGTCAAAATCATGATTGTGTTTTATACAATGTTGGGCTACTAAAGAATTTATATCTCCCGTAAAAATCGCTCTCTTGTGTTCTCTGGTCCTGGATCTTAAAGCCCTTGATGTTTGACCGATATAATAGTCTTTGCTTCAACCCACCTATCAAATGCAAAGAAGGGTACAACATTGCCAAGAAAGCGGGTCTCGTCTACTTAAGATTACGTATAAAAAATAGGCAGTCTTTGACCACATGTGCCTAGTGATATGAAAACTAGTATCATCTTCAATGACTACTAAAAACAATTAATTGTAAAATAAGTATCAACTGTAACAATTTATGATCATGTCTTTCTCATCGTAGAGAAATGTTTATTTGGTGGAATTTTGAATAATTATCGGCTTATCAGATAAGCTTGTTTCTGTTTTCAATTTTGAGTCTTTTGTAGCCCGCCGAGATCATTTTTTCGTCTAAATCACTTAAGAATAGTTCGAAAAAGATGTTCCCATTCAACTTTCAGCTTCTAGATGATAATTCTGGATTTTGTTGACCAAGACGTCGGTTGTGTAATATTCAAAGTTTTTCGGTTGCTCGCGAGTGTTGACAGATAGGTAACAAAAATTCTTATTAGTGCTGGTTTTTGCTCGATTTTGCTGAAATTTTAACACGATGAAGCTGGAATATTAAAGAATAGATTTTACTTTTGCCGATGTTTGGAGCTATTTAACGGAGAAGTTATATATCGCTGCGAAGTCAGCGTATCAGAATGCATTCTTTGCATAGCATGCGTTTGGCGTGATGGTGCAATCGGATATTTTTGTTTACTCAGAAGCAAAAACTATTGCAGTCGAAAAAGGTCATTTCAACGACCTTTCAAACGAATATAAATTTAAATATTTGCCGAAATGAGTTTGTGGTTAAAAAAGGTTTTTTGACCAGCGCTGCGGTTGGAACTTTTTCCCGCGAAAATCCCCTGTTGCAGTTGAGTTAAACCTTAATAAACATAGGAAACTTACCAATGTCATTGAACAAACATGGAGCGATCGTAGCAAAAAGTTGCCATCTACGTCATGTCTTCTCGGGATACGAAAATCAAACGAACATTGCTCGACAGTGGTCTCGAGTTGTTGGCGAAAGAATACGAGAAAAACCCGAGTTACGGACACACACGTGTGCACGATAACATGGTGCCTTGAGCTCTATTAGCACTAGGCCTCTAGGTGTACAAGGCACAGAAAGTGAAGGGGAGGACACTTCATGACATATTACACGAATGGCAAGTGTTACGGACGCACACGTATGCACGATAACATGGTGCCTTGAGCTCTATGAGCACTAGGCACAAAAACTGTCATATCCAGATTCGCCGACGCCGCTACAAGCTAGAGAAGTTTCACTCCGATCTCCAGGAAACTCTGGATGTACACAGCATGGACATGCTGATGCGCACCGTTGAACACACAGCCACTTTTGAATGGAAACGTAAGTCTTTGATCCGACAAGACAAATTACAAAGACTTCTTTACAACCGCTCAGACAACTGCCTGGAAGATCCAACAGATAAGTGGGTTGTCAACATATCTAGCAAACCTTTGAGTGACTTAGATAAAAAAGCATTGAGCCATGGTTTCAAGTTTGCGATTACTCCGAAGTCTGTTCCTGTTGCAGAAATCATATCATCGGTCGAGTCAGGGATAAAACATCTACCACCCGAGTCAGCAAATTTCATTCGAGCCAAGACTACTTCGATTCTGAAAAACAGCAAACCCTCGCGCCATTGCAACGTGACAAAAGATGAACTCGAAATCTTAAAACGGCTATCAAAGGATACATCAGTAACCATCCTACTAGCAGATAAAGGCCGTGCAGTTGTCGTGATGGACAGCAGCGACTACCAACAAAAAATCAATGGCTTGTTACAAGATCAGAACACTTATACGAAGATTTCAGATCGACGCAGGAACCCCACTCCTAGCACAGAGAAATCCCTAAATGCCTTGCTCGAACAAATTAAAGGCCTAACATCAGCCCATGACCCTGGCGTGCAACAACTCGATGACAAACTATACTACACACTCCGAAGCACTGATTCCACACCAGCTACCTTCTATGGATTACCAAAAATACACAAACCGGAGGTTCCACTGCGACCCATCACCAGCTCTATCAACTGTCCTACCTACCAAGTGTCTAAACATCTAGCTTCTATCCTGAGCCCTTTACAAAACAACAAGTACACCGTTACAAATAGCTGCGACTTTGTGGAAAAAGTCTCGGTTTGTAACATCACCCCGCAGGAAATTATGGTATCTTTCGATGTGGTATCCCTCTTCACATCTATACCAACAGCTTTGGCACTCCAGGTGACTAAGAACAGACTTGAAGCTGATCCGACCATCTCGGAAAGAACAAACATGTCTGTTGACAGCATCATGATCTTGCTCGAATTTGTGCTTGATAACAACTACTTCATCGTTGATGGCACCTTCTACAAACAGATATTTGGCTGCCCAATGGGCTCACCTGTGAGCGCCATTTTGGCAAATTTAGTTATGGAACACGTCGAAGAGAGAGCTTTGATCTCCGCACCTCACCCTCCTAAGTGGTGGTATAGATATGTTGACGATAGCCATGTCTGCATTGCCCGTGAACATCTTACAGAGTTCCACTCCCACCTTAACTCAATTAATCAACATATTAAATTTACAGTGGAAGAGGAAAAAGACGGATCCATCGCATTTCTGGACACTATGACAACCAGGAATCTCGATGGAACTATAAAAACTAAGGTCTACAGAAAAGCCACACACACTGACAAATACCTTCAATTCAACTCTCACCACCCTTCTCAACACAAACGCTCAGTAGCTAGAACCCTTCTCGACAGAGCAAAGAACATCCCTTCTACTGACGCAGACAGATTATCCGAATTAAAACACGTGGTCGACGCCCTGAAGATCAATGGTTACACCGACCAATTTATTAGAAGCTGCCAAAGTACCACTGTTTCTACAAACCAGTCTCAAACCAACAGAGGTTTTGTCACGTTGCCATACCTTCAAGGAATTTCGGAAAAAATTGCAAGAACTTTAAATCAATTCAATATCAATGTTGCCCTCAAACCCATAATGACCATTGGCTCCATTTTGAAAAAACCTGAAGACAAATTTAGTAAAGACTTGTCGACAGCAGTGATCTATAAAATCAATCGTAAAGATTGTGACAAAGTTTATATCGGTCAAACATCAAGGGCTTTAAGATCCAGCACCAGAGAACACAAGAGAGCGATTTTTACGGGAGATAGAAATTCTTTATTAGCCCAACATTGTATAAAACACAATCATGATTTTGACCTTGACGACGTGAAGATCATTGACCGCTGTTCCCAATGGTCAAAGAGATTGTTTTTAGAAGCGTGGCATTCAATTCGCGAACCTAATGCCATAAATGAACACATTTACATTCCTGACATTTACAAGGCCCTTGGTAATCCCAAGTGACATTTCTGCGGTTCTTTTAAAGCACTCATTTGCATTCGTAAGCCATTTTATTGCTGAAGAAGGTTATAGTATTTTAACCGAAACGTCCACACAAAGTTTTTTAGTCAGGGACTGGTCAAAAAGTACAGGGGGGGTGGGACTCACAGATCTTTGTGCATTTGTCCCGTACCCTTGGGGACAAATAGCATGTACAGACACAATATAATAGCAACTCTTCAGTCTTCAGCTTTCGTAGCTTGATTAAAAATATATCACCACTGTTTGTGTTATATTTTTAATCATGCAAACACAAGTTGGCCATTTGGTGTTCTTGAATACCAGTATGTCAACCGAGTGCAGTATTTTAAATATATTTGCCCCGCAACTCCTTGCTCAATCCGTTTACTTTTGTACAGATTTTACAATACATAAATTGTCATCTCTCTTGTACGCCAGCCAAGAACACTTTTTCAAATACGGCTCGAGAAGTTTTTGTCCCTTGGAACTGAACGGAGTTAACGAACAATAAAAGCAAGTGACACACTACTCAAACACCAACCCACAGTCTGCCAAGTGCCTTACAGATAGTGTGGAGCTCAGGCTTTAATTAAGGGGTGCCTTGCACTCGCCAGAGAAAAAAGATAGCCCAGGGGGGTACTCCCTTATAAGGGCTTAATGGGGACGTGCGGCCAGCCAGGGTATGTTTTTCGGGATTTTTGTCTTAAACAGGGTATCGAATTTATCATTTTTTGTCTTAATCAGGGTATCGATTTATCAATTTTTGTCTTTATTGGGATATCTTTTCTTAGACGATTGACAGCAAAATTTTTAGAAGCTCTTGTAAATTAATGTTGACTTCCGTTGACTTTGGCATTGATACCAGCACATTAAATTTTCATTGATTACACAATAAGAAAGCCACACAATTTGTAACCGCAACTTTTAACCTATGTCTTAAACAGGGTATCAAAAATCGGAATTCTGTCTTAAACATGGTAAGAAAATCAACGATATTTGTCTTAAACAGGGTCAGGGTATGAGGGGCTGGGCCGCACCTCCTCACCCAGGGATATATTGAGTACCCCCCCCCCCCTCCCAGGAAAGATAGTAATGTGGCGGAACATTCTGTTGATAGTGACATATTTTATACGCAGGATTCATCTATAGCAGCGCATTGCAAGACTTGTGCTTAGGGCTCTTGGTCACATTTCTGTCCATCGACTATGCCATGCTGATGAGGCCTAATAAGGCAGAAACAGCTGTCCATGGCTGCCACTGCCCGGGTGATATGGTTGTGTGCATGGCAGACCGTTGGCTGGTGTTCAAGTGTGTCACTTGCTTTAATTGCTTGAAAGGAGTTACCTTAATTGTCGATTGTGTCAAATGTGTGCCAATCTCCATAAAAAAAAAACAGGATGACCCACCCCTCAGGGGTAGCTGAAAATTGAACGACCCACCCCTAACCAAGGGTTCAAAAATTGATGACCCACCCCCTCTCTGCTCCGGCCCACCCCCCCCCTCCCGATACTTTTTGACCAGTCCCTCAGTGACAACAAAAAGTTTTCTATTTCTTATTATTATCATGCTTGACTACGACTATAGTAATTTTAAAGAAAAATATTCAATCGCACAATCGTGTTAAACCCACGTTATGGAAAGAAAGTAATCCGAAACGCTGACTTCGCAGCGATATAAAACTTCTCCTGTTAGGGCCTGTTTACATGGAGATAGGGTGACCCTTCTAGAAGGGGCACCCTCTTAGAGGGGTAACCCTTGCCTATTGTATTTTCCGGTTTGGTTTACATGAGAGGTAGGGTCACCCTAGGTGTAGGGTCACCTTATCTGCTTGGTAGGGTAACCCTCCTACGAGGGCCAACTTTTTGCCATGTAAACACTTGAGGTAGGGTGACCCTCCTAGAATGGTCAACTTTTGTGGAATCGGATTACTGTCAGATTGCCACAAAACTCTGTAATGGCTTCGCGCACATATAAGCCTGGGGAATATTTTCGCCGTTCTGTGGTGGCCAAATCGTCTGAACAGAGTTCGGAACAGTCGAAAGACAACAGTGTCGACATTTCGCGAAAAAAACCTAGATGATCGTGAACCAGTTGTCGACAAGAGGATGAGGGTAAGCCCCTCGACTCAAAAAGATGTGGAGGAGGGCTTGCTTGCTACGTGAAAAATCACTGGAAGTCACAGGAAAAGCGAAACACGTCCTTCGCTTCTGAATCGGCAACAAAAAACACCTAAGAAGTGGTCATGGACATCAGAAGTGGTGGAGATACTCCTGAAGTACATTAAAGAATTCAAAACCAGTGCGAGTTTAACCGCATGGACTTCAAGGCCGATCTATCCACAATGTATACAGAAATATGCCGATGCATGGTGGTGGATTTCCCCGAAGATTTTGGCCCTGAAATTGTTCATGAACAGGGAAAAGAACTTCAGGATATTCATGAACAGTGAAGAATATGAATTTTACTGAAAAGAGCTGGAAGAGCAGCAGAGGCAAATCCGAAACGGCTATCAAAGAATCAAGGAAAAAGTCAGTTTGGTTGTTTTGTACTTAGTGACCACGCAGTTGTCTCCCTCGGCACCAAATTCAATAATCGCAATAGCCCTAGGGACAAGACTTTGCATGTAAAGGGGGCTATCTTTTACCCATTCTAGAAGGGTGACCCTCCTAATCACCCTATCTCCATGTAAACAGGCCCTAAGAAGCTACCAAACATCGGTAAAAGAAAAATCTATTCCTTAACATTCCAGCTTCATTGTGTTAAAATTTTAGCGAAATCGAACAAAACCATCACTAATTAGAGTTTTTTTTTGTCACCCATCCTTCAATATTTGTGAGCTGAAGGAAGCGACAGTCGCCCATAGCAACCGAAAAACATACCCTGGCTGGCCGCACGTCCCCATTAAGCCCTTATAAGGGAGTACCCCCCTGGGCTATCTTTTTTCTCTGGCGAGTGCAAGGCACCCCTTAATTAAAGCCTGAGCTCCACACTATCTGTAAGGCACTTGGCAGACTGTGGGTTGGTGTTTGAGTAGTGTGTCACTTGCTTTTATTGTTCGTTAACTCCGTTCAGTTCCAAGGGACAAAAACTTCTCGAGCCGTATTTGAAAAAGTGTTCTTGGCTGGCGTACAAGAGAGATGACAATTTATGTATTGTAAAATCTGTACAAAAGTAAACGGATTGAGCAAGGAGTTGCGGGGCAAATATATTTAAAATACTGCACTCGGTTGACATACTGGTATTCAAGAACACCAAATGGCCAACTTGTGTTTGCATGATTAAAAATATAACACAAACAGTGGTGATATATTTTTAATCAAGCTACGAAAGCTGAAGACTGAAGAGTTGCTATTATATTGTGTCTGTACATGCTATTTGTCCCCAAGGGTACGGGACAAATGCACAAAGATCTGTGAGTCCCACCCCCCCTGTACTTTTTGACCAGTCCCTGACTAAAAAACTTTGTGTGGACGTTTCGGTTAAAATACTATAACCTTCTTCAGCAATAAAATGGCTTACGAATGCAAATGAGTGCTTTAAAAGAACCGCAGAAATGTCACTTGGGATTACCAAGGGCCTTGTAAATGTCAGGAATGTAAATGTGTTCATTTATGGCATTAGGTTCGCGAATTGAATGCCACGCTTCTAAAAACAATCTCTTTGACCATTGGGAACAGCGGTCAATGATCTTCACGTCGTCAAGGTCAAAATCATGATTGTGTTTTATACAATGTTGGGCTAATAAAGAATTTCTATCTCCCGTAAAAATCGCTCTCTTGTGTTCTCTGGTGCTGGATCTTAAAGCCCTTGATGTTTGACCGATATAAACTTTGTCACAATCTTTACGATTGATTTTATAGATCACTGCTGTCGACAAGTCTTTACTAAATTTGTCTTCAGGTTTTTTCAAAATGGAGCCAATGGTCATTATGGGTTTGAGGGCAACATTGATATTGAATTGATTTAAAGTTCTTGCAATTTTTTCCGAAATTCCTTGAAGGTATGGCAACGTGACAAAACCTCTGTTGGTTTGAGACTGGTTTGTAGAAACAGTGGTACTTTGGCAGCTTCTAATAAATTGGTCGGTGTAACCATTGATCTTCAGGGCGTCGACCACGTGTTTTAATTCGGATAATCTGTCTGCGTCAGTAGAAGGGATGTTCTTTGCTCTGTCGAGAAGGGTTCTAGCTACTGAGCGTTTGTGTTGAGAAGGGTGGTGAGAGTTGAATTGAAGGTATTTGTCAGTGTGTGTGGCTTTTCTGTAGACCTTAGTTTTTATAGTTCCATCGAGATTCCTGGTTGTCATAGTGTCCAGAAATGCGATGGATCCGTCTTTTTCCTCTTCCACTGTAAATTTAATATGTTGATTAATTGAGTTAAGGTGGGAGTGGAACTCTGTAAGATGTTCACGGGCAATGCAGACATGGCTATCGTCAACATATCTATACCACCACTTAGGAGGGTGAGGTGCGGAGATCAAAGCTCTCTCTTCGACGTGTTCCATAACTAAATTTGCCAAAATGGCGCTCACAGGTGAGCCCATTGGGCAGCCAAATATCTGTTTGTAGAAGGTGCCATCAACGATGAAGTAGTTGTTATCAAGCACAAATTCGAGCAAGATCATGATGCTGTCAACAGACATGTTTGTTCTTTCCGAGATGGTCGGATCAGCTTCAAGTCTGTTCTTAGTCACCTGGAGTGCCAAAGCTGTTGGTATAGATGTGAAGAGGGATACCACATCGAAAGATACCATAATTTCCTGCGGGGTGATGTTACAAACCGAGACTTTTTCCACAAAGTCGCAGCTATTTGTAACGGTGTACTTGTTGTTTTGTAAAGGGCTCAGGATAGAAGCTAGATGTTTAGACACTTGGTAGGTAGGACAGTTGATAGAGCTGGTGATGGGTCGCAGTGGAACCTCCGGTTTGTGTATTTTTGGTAATCCATAGAAGGTAGCTGGTGTGGAATCAGTGCTTCGGAGTGTGTAGTATAGTTTGTCATCGAGTTGTTGCACGCCAGGGTCATGGGCTGATGTTAGGCCTTTAATTTGTTCGAGCAAGGCATTTAGGGATTTCTCTGTGCTAGGAGTGGGGTTCCTGCGTCGATCTGAAATCTTCGTATAAGTGTTCTGATCTTGTAACAAGCCATTGATTTTTTGTTGGTAGTCGCTGCTGTCCATCACGACAACTGCACGGCCTTTATCTGCTAGTAGGATGGTTACTGATGTATCCTTTGATAGCCGTTTTAAGATTTCGAGTTCATCTTTTGTCACGTTGCAATGGCGCGAGGGTTTGCTGTTTTTCAGAATCGAAGTAGTCTTGGCTCGAATGAAATTTGCTGACTCGGGTGGTAGATGTTTTATCCCTGACTCGACCGATGATATGATTTCTGCAACAGGAACAGACTTCGGAGTAATCGCAAACTTGAAACCATGGCTCAATGCTTTTTTATCTAAGTCACTCAAAGGTTTGCTAGATATGTTGACAACCCACTTATCTGTTGGATCTTCCAGGCAGTTGTCTGAGCGGTTGTAAAGAAGTCTTTGTAATTTGTCTTGTCGGATCAAAGACTTACGTTTCCATTCAAAAGTGGCTGTGTGTTCAACGGTGCGCATCAGCATGTCCATGCTGTGTACATCCAGAGTTTCCTGGAGATCGGAGTGAAACTTCTCTAGCTTGTAGCGGCGTCGGCGAATCTGGATATGACAGTTTTTGTGCCTAGTGCTCATAGAGCTCAAGGCACCATGTTATCGTGCATACGTGTGCGTCCGTAACACTTGCCATTCGTGTAATATGTCATGAAGTGTCCTCCCCTTCACTTTCTGTGCCTTGTACACCTAGAGGCCTAGTGCTAATAGAGCTCAAGGCACCATGTTATCGTGCACACGTGTGTGTCCGTAACTCGGGTTTTTCTCGTATTCTTTCGCCAACAACTCGAGACCACTGTCGAGCAATGTTCGTTTGATTTTCGTATCCCGAGAAGACATGACGTAGATGGCAACTTTTTGCTACGATCGCTCCATGTTTGTTCAATGACATTGGTAAGTTTCCTATGTTTATTAAGGTTTAACTCAACTGCAACAGGGGATTTTCGCGGGAAAAAGTTCCAACCGCAGCGCTGGTCAAAAAACCTTTTTTAACCACAAACTCATTTCGGCAAATATTTAAATTTATATTCGTTTGAAAGGTCGTTGAAATGACCTTTTTCGACTGCAATAGTTTTTGCTTCTGAGTAAACAAAAATATCCGATTGCACCATCACGCCAAACGCATGCTATGCAAAGAATGCATTCTGATACGCTGACTTCGCAGCGATATATAACTTCTCCGTTAAATAGCTCCAAACATCGGCAAAAGTAAAATCTATTCTTTAATATTCCAGCTTCATCGTGTTAAAATTTCAGCAAAATCGAGCAAAAACCAGCACTAATAAGAATTTTTGTTACCTATCTGTCAACACTCGCGAGCAACCGAAAAACTTTGAATATTACACAACCGACGTCTTGGTCAACAAAATCCAGAATTATCATCTAGAAGCTGAAAGTTGAATGGGAACATCTTTTTCGAACTATTCTTAAGTGATTTAGACGAAAAAATGATCTCGGCGGGCTACAAAAGACTCAAAATTGAAAACAGAAACAAGCTTATCTGATAAGCCGATAATTATTCAAAATTCCACCAAATAAACATTTCTCTACGATGAGAAAGACATGATCATAAATTGTTACAGTTGATACTTATTTTACAATTAATTGTTTTTAGTAGTCATTGAAGATGATACTAGTTTTCATATCACTAGGCACATGTGGTCAAAGACTGCCTATTTTTTATACGTAATCTTAAGTAGACGAGACCCGCTTTCTTGGCAATGTTGTACCCTTCTTTGCATTTGATAGGTGGGTTGAAGCAAAGACTATTATATCGGTCAAACATCAAGGGCTTTAAGATCCAGGACCAGAGAACACAAGAGAGCGATTTTTACGGGAGATATAAATTCTTTAGTAGCCCAACATTGTATAAAACACAATCATGATTTTGACCTTGACGACGTGAAGATCATTGACCGCTGTTCCCAATGGTCAAAGAGATTGTTTTTAGAAGCGTGGCATTCAATTCGTGAACCTAATGCCATTAATGAACACATTTACATTCCTGACATTTACAAGGCCCTTGGTAATCCCAAGTGACGTTTCTGCGGTTCTTTTAAAGCACTCATTTGCATTCGTATGCCATTTTATTGCTGAAGAAGGTTAAAGTATTTTAACCGAAACGTCCACACAAAGTTTTTTAGTCAGTGACAACAAAAAGTTTTTTATTTCTTATATTTTTCTTTACCCAGAAGCAAAAACTACTCGAAAAAAGTCATTTCATCAACCTTTTCAAACGAATATAAATTTACATATGTTCTGATATGAGTTTGTAGTGAAAAAAAGGTTTCTTGACGAGCACTCTGGTTTTAATTTTTCCCGTGAAAATGCGGTTAAAATGAGTTAAGGTTAAGACTTTTTTCCATATCTCAAACCGCCCTCTTCCTATTCACGTACACTCACATGAAATTTCTAAGTTTCTTGACACAGAGACTTAGTTTCTGCTCAACAAATATTGTCAAAGTGCAAGTCTCTTCAATTTTAAGGCAAAAAAAAATCGATATGTTGAGGTTGATTTAAACTCGGAGTGCCAGACTGGCAGTCTTCCACCCTAATCACTAGACCACCGAGAATTCACTGCCAGTGAATGGTTTGATTTAAGTGCTAATTGGAAAACCTGAACGCTATAAAGAAGCTAACCATTAACCCTAACCCTAATCAATTGTTTCTGGGTAATGTTTCTCGCAAAACGTTGTTGCTAAATATTACGTAATGTTTTTGTGAGCGTAAAAGAGTTAAAAAAGTGTGGTTTTAAGTTTTTTTAAACTTCTTGTTTCTTTTGAATCCGACATTGAAAAATGTGTCAAGACTGTGTTTCTTAATGACTGCAGTAAAAAATCTATGTTTTAGAATGTCCCTAGGGCACTAAAAAATTCTGATTTCTCTACCCCAGGCATTTTGGATCATGTGAACTAAAGGCATCAGTCAGTAGTTGAGTGTCAATCGTTACCCTCGGATGATACTCTTGATCAACACTCAATTGAAACTTGATCAATATCAATTGATACTCCATAAACATCTCGATCAACCCTCAATCAACATCTCAGTTGACACTCAGGCAGGAGTCCACTAGTGTTCAATCGTTGCATATGAGTTGGTTGCCACTCAGCTAATTATCAAGCGGCTGTCGATCAAGGGTTGATTGAGTGTCGACCGTGTAACTATCAGGATGTCAATTAAGTATAAATTGATATATAAATTGATCAAGGGTATTGATCAAGATTATTGATCAACACTTGACCACAGATACTCATGATCTGGCATTTTTCTGCGTGTTCCAGGACACCATTCACATGATTACTTCCTGATTATTATTATTATATGATATTAGTAGAGGACAAATATGATGACCAACAAACATATACAGGACACCCGCAAGACAAAAAGGTCTTACAAGTGTTCTTCGTTAAATTGCAATTTGAGCATAAAAATTAAAGATAAATTAGTCTATTTGCTTAAAATCAATTAGGATGCCATACCACATTTACAATACTAGTTCTCAGCTCTGGTACATGTACATCATGCTAGCATTTTTTGAGCATTTTAGCAAGGTAAAAGCATTGAGCATTATTCAAGCATTCTAGTGACATTTTCCTGGAAAATTAATATTTTTTTACAGGACATAGAAATAATTTTTTTTTTTTTACCAAAAAAATGAGGACTTCAGTTAACCTCTTCACCTAAGTATTTGATACTGAAAGGGGGCAAAGGATCAGAGGATTAACAGAGCAACAGATCATTTAGAGAATTATGTTTTGATGTATTAAAACTTTTACATAGTGCTGTTGGCAATACGTTTTTTGTTAAGAGCTCTAATTGTTAATGGTGTTGAAATGTTTAAATTTTGAAAATTTAAAAACCCCAATGTATGAGCATAAACCGAGCATTTTAGTGACTTTTTAGGGCGATACTGAGCATTTTAGTGGAAAAAAATGGAGCATTAAGATGAAGCATTTTAGTGGGGAAAAAAGTCATAAATATATACAATAGCCTATCTACAATCTTGGACAATATAAATGGAACATCTGGACCACCCCTCCCCCCCATTTCAATGATGCCAAAATGGCACGTTTTTTGCTCCTTCGCGCCTTCATCATTGCTTTGGCGGGGATGGGGGATAATTGTTCCATTTTACACTGTCCAAGATTGTCCGAGGACGACACTGGCATTACAAGAAGCTATGTTTGCAATTGCTATGCAGAACACATCTGATCTGTTGTCGCACGTTCGATAACCAAGTTATTAAAAGAACGTTAGCGGAACTAAAATCTAATGATCTCATTTTATACTGTCCAACATTGTAGCTCTATGAAGCTAAGGCCGGTTGTGGCTTACCCTTGTAACTGGAAGGCTCGCTTCAGTAAATGATGTAAATTGCTAAATGACGTGATATGTGGGTCAACCGAAAAGCACCTTTTTATGCCTTCATCTACACTTGTACCATCGCATAACTGAAAGAAATTTAAGCTTATAAGTTTCAAGCAAAGGGAAACAATGGCCATGAATTAATGATTACTAAGGGACTGAAAAGCAAAAGACCATCCGACTTTTTCTGGCTATGTGTACAGTCTTGTTAAACTGCTTTAACTTACCATTGCTTTAACGCGAATGGCTTCGCGATCTTGCAGAGTGTTTCCAGATATAGAGGACATTTACTTTCAGTTTCTATTAGACTGACTTCTGTACGTCTGACAATCTTCGACGGGCTTGTGAAATGACGTCATCCAAGGCCTAACCGCTAAACATGAGTGCAACTTATTGCTGGCTCAACGTTAGTTTCTGACCAAATTTGGCCATTTCCGTGAAGGATCCCATAATGCCTAGCGATATTGGATTGCTTTCGCAGCCATCTTGAAATTTGGAGTTGATCTTTACTAATATAAAATACTTGTGTAGGAAATGAGTGATTACGAAGAACCCATATCAGATGCAGAGAAGGTTAGGAGTATAAACATAAATTAAGAAATAGCAAGTTGTACTTAAAGTTTTAAATGCTAATTAAATCACTATGTTTCCGTAACTCAGGCGAAGATAGCTTCTAATTTCATCAAACACGCCCCACCTGGAGAATTCAACGAAGTGTTTAACGGTACAGTCAATGAATATCGATTTGTTTCTTTAAAATTTGCTATTTTTCCTTATTGTTGAATTTTCTCTTTCTTGCAGACGTTCGCATTTTGTTGAATAATGACAAGCTGCTGAAGGAGGAAGCTGCAGGGTTGGTGTACTGTGCAAGAAGACTGTTGTATAATTTTCAATTAAGGGCCAATATGGGTCGAGAGGTGCAGGCTTGTAATGGGCTCTAGGGCATTCCCAACTCCAAGAAATAATGTAATACAATTGAACCTCCAAGCCATCCCTCAAAATGTCAAGCCCAGGTGGTTGTTTACAGGAGGTGGTTGCTTATGAGAGCTTGGGTCAAAATTTTGCCTCATAATGCAACTGCAGAGACTTAGCCATGTTTTAAATGTTTTATTTATGTTAAAAGTCTATTTTGAGAAAAGATATGGTATTTCCCATGGAGAAATTTCAGTCTCCCATAATCGCCAGACAGTCAAACCTTGCTGTATGGCCACCTTCATGTATATTATAAACAGCTGACTTAGTCTGATGGAAATCAGATTGACATCATTTCTTCCTCATTCATAACAATTAAATTAATTCATTTGTTATCAGTCCATATACTGCTGTATTTTGGTCGAACTTATCTGCAAAGTTGTAATTGGACATTGCAAACGGACAGTTGGCTGTAATGAGACAGCTTTCATTGGAGAGTTATGCGACCCAATCAATTTAAGTCCTGTCTACTAAATCCACCAATTGCAAGATTGATCACAGTTACTAAAGTAACCAATTCAAGAAAATGGCATTGTAAAATTGCTGAGGTTTAGTCTCTGGTGACTGTTTTGAAAGAAACTTGACAGCTATCAGAGGAGCCCCTAAGTTTTCAGTCACCTGTAGCCTTATTCTCCACACCCATAGCAAGTTTGTTACTTTATGGGTGAAAAAAGTAACAGGCAATTTCACCTGTATCATCACAGGAAAATTAAGGTTACTTCCAACCTTCACGGGTGCCCTTCAGAAAAAAATTTGTATGCGTGCTGTTTTCAAGGAAACCCCCACAAACAATATGTGACGTCTCACACGAAAACGTTCCAAACGGTTACCCATTCTTAAATGGATAGCCGTTCGTAAGCCGTTCATTAGCTGTTCGAACGGACTGGCATGCTGTTCGAACGCCTTGAGCTATCCGTTCACAAAAATTAATCATCTGTTCGAACGCCTCAAGCTATCCGTTCAAGAAAACTCATCAGCCGTTCGAACGGCTCAAGCTATCCATTAGAAAAAAATCATCGGCCGTTCGAATGGCTCAAGCTGTTCGTTCAAGAAAATTAATCAGCCGTTCGAACGGCTCGAGCTCTACGTTCGAAATAAATCAACAGCCGTTTGAACGGCTTGAGCTATCCGTACGAGAAATTCAACAGCCGCTCGAACGGCTCAAGCTATCCGTTCGAAAAAGTAATTCATTTGCCGTTCGAATGGCTCGAGCAAAAAAAAAATTTGTTTTTGGAACCTGTTACATTTCACGAACAGTCATCACGTTTCTGTTCTTTATTTATCTTCGCTTAAAAAATCTCATTCCTGTCGCAACTTTTCTTGCGAAAAAAATTGAAAAACACTGCTCGTCAAAAATCATGTTCTCACTAAAAATTAATTGCGGAGCATATAATATAAATTTATATTCGTTTGAAAGGTGAAGAATATGACTTTTCCCAGCTATTGTTTTTCTTCAAGGTGAACATATAAAAAGCTCAGATTATGAAGTCACACCGAACCCACGCGTTACACAACCTACAGTACCGCCTGAAAGTACTTACCCATTAGCACGCGGTAAAACCTCGTCCTTGCCGAAGGGTTCTGCCGCGAATTCACCGCGGTGGGACGAATTCCTCAACCTCGTCTTGGACGGACGCAACCGAACGCCGCGGCAAGTCAGACGCGGTATACCGTGGTGAAGAAACAATAGAAGCTAATTTCTTTTGTAAAGAAGTGTTTCCTTATTGATTTCTCATATACGTGAAGTTTCCGTGCTCGTAACTTGTTTACAGAACACTCGCAACTATTAAACTTTTCAGCTTGCTAGCGCAGTGGCTAGCGACAAGTTTGATTCACTAGCCAAAACAAATTTTTCACTAGGCAGATACACTAATATCTATCATCGCATCAAGTCAAGTAAATGCTACGTAGCCTGTGTAGTACTGACACAGTTTTTGCGTCCTTGATTCTCACAGAACCGCCGTCGAAACCTCTGAACTGGTGCCGCCGAAAAACTTTTACCGATTCATGATTTTCCTGAACGTAATAATTCGTTCGGACATATTATTCTATACATTGCAGATATAGGCATCGATGTTATAATTATAAGCGTCGCACAACAACGAAAACTAAAGTTTTCGCCCGTGAGAAATTGTCATAGATCTCAAATAATTTAATTAATACTGGCCATCGCAAAACATTCCTTTAATGCCGATTCACGATTTCTCACGTACAAAGTAATTCGTTCCATCTTAACTTTAATTTACAAATTGCAAACGAAGGCATGTAAAAATGTATGTAAAAAAAGGCATCAATATTAACTCATCATTTTGTTCCAGCTTCTTGATGAAATCGAAGTGTCTCTTTTCCAGAGTTGGCAGTCGGCCGCTACGAGGCAAGTCAACGAGAGGAAGGTCCCGTTTAAACCGCTTACAACATTTCAACACTGAACAATTCCCGGACAGCTTTAGCAAATTTTACGTTTGATATATAAAGAAAGAAAGCAATCTCAGCTGTACGTACATGTATTCTGACGTTTGACACATTCTCGTTTATCGATGCAGACTTTCACAAGTTTCACAATTCACATACACAACGCATACCGACACGTGCACGTGACTACAAAACGTGATTTGTCATGCGACATGAGTTCGAACATGTGAATTAGAAACTCGCTTTAACTGCAGTGTGGCTTGTCGCTTATCGACTGCTTTTTTCTGTACTCTGAAGAAAACTATTTATTTGGAAGAAACTTTTGTCCCTGGAAGTACTTTTGCATCGAAGATGAAAGTACTCAAACCAAATAGAGCGGCATTGAAGCTAAGTATTTTGCACCGCGCCGCCGACGTCGTCGCCGACAAGACAGCAAACTATTTATCTTGATAGCAACGCAGCAACGTATCTCTAACCGAAAACAACGCATATTTTCTTACATTTCGCTTCCCATTCACGACAAGAAAATCATAAAATGTAGTGACACTGTAGTAATGGATTCTTGAGAAGTTAACAATGCTACAGCAGGGTCTTTTAGTAATATGACAAATACATGATTTGCCACCGGAGCGTAAAGATGACGTTGTAAAGTTTAATTAACGAGTCAAAACAAAAGGTCCGATAGCCTATTCAACTCTACCGCGTCTTGCTATTTACCGCGGTATTTTATGTCGCGGCAAACCTAGGTAAAACCTCAGTAAAATTTCGGCATGCCGCGTCATTGCCGAGGCGAGAACGAGGTGTTGATCTGCGAATTGGCCGCGGCAAAACCTCGGTAAATGGGTCAATAGTTTCAGGCGGTACTGTATCTTCAAAACTCTGCCTTCGAAGCAAAATAGCCGAAACTCTGAATGGGAACATCTTTTTCGAACTTTTCTGAGGTGATTAAGGCGAAAAAATGACCTCCGACAGCTACAAAAGAGAACGAAACAAAAACCAGAGCAGACAGCATAACAAGTCAATAATTTATTCACGCATGTGAAATGTTTCAAAATAACTTTACAGATTGAGACAGAGATAAAGGCCTTTAACAACAACAGTTTAGCAACAGTACATTTTCGTCAATTGTTTCTGAATTAGAAACTGGGCTTGCTTTGTTTTCTTTTTCGGTGACATGGAGGAAATTTCATTGTTTACAAATTTTATTATTACCATGTGTCCCAGAGTCCCAGACCCGCGGTGTGGTAGTGGCGTGAAATGAGCTTGTTTGAAATGGCTTTTCTGTCCAGATTGTCTCTTAAGGTTAAAAACAACAACAACAACTGCATTGTACACAGGATAGAATTTAAGAAGTTCGCTTCTGTAGGCGACTTTCGAGCTTCCTTGATTACCGTATGTTTAGCTCAGCTAGCAGAGGGCATTTTTTTCTTTCAAACGGTTTTCAAACAGCTTCTAAACGAAATTCCTTTCGAAAACGAAAAGCCAATAAAGCGCATTTTTACGTGAAAGGTCATTAGCCGTTCATCCCTTCGACCTTATCCGTTCGAAAAAACTCATTTGCCGTTCATCTGTTCGACCTCATCTGTTCTAAAAAATTCATTAGCCATTCATCCGTTCAACCTCATCCGTTCGAAAATTTCAATAAGCCGTTCATCCATTCAATGCCATCCCTTCGAAAATTTTCGTTAGCTGTTCATCCAATTGACCTCATCCGTTCGAAAATTTTAATTAGCCGTTCATCTGTTCACATTACCCGTTTCGAATGGCTTGCCTAGCCGTTTGTTACCCGTTCGCTTGCCGTTCCGTTCAGCGTTTGAACGGCTACCGTTCGGAATGTTTTCCTGTGAGAGGTCACATATATCAAAAGAAAGGTTATAAAATGTAGAATTCAATAAAATTATGTTTTGCTTTGGGTTTTGCTTTCCAAAGGTGGCTGAGACCGTCAACTCCAAAATGACTGAATGACGTTCCAGCGAATTAATCGGGTATCAAATGCGTTTGTTCATGCGAAATAACTGTGCAGTGTTTATCACAAAGCATCAATCTTCAAAAATGTGTCAGCATTTTCTTTTATTTCTATTGGTTATCTTTTTATAGATCTTTCAAGTTCCACTATCGAAAAAGTAGTGTAACCTGTTACATTAAAGGCCTCCACGAGGAAAGTATTTAGAATAAAGGAATTCGCCGACACTTTTTTGATCTATATTTATCAGTAAATGTTCTGCATATCCTATTAACCGATTGATCCCCGCATCAAACTCTCCGCGACCCACCCCTAATTTCCTGGCCATATTTGGAATATTTCAGAGCGAGCGAAAGAAAAAAATAAACCATAAGGGGATTCTCTCGAAAAATGAGTGCGAGTTTTCACCTTCTAAAGATTTATGCACATCACGCCTTCACAGAGGAATGTGTCAACTTTAAAAGCTGCGAGTCAATGAAATAACAGAACCCCTAGTGTTCACAGTATGAAAACTTGAGCTTCGTTTGAAAGCGATAGTGTCGCAGTCACGTTCCAGGCGCACACGTAACCGTGGCAAACTATGGGCAAAACGAAAGGAAAGCGACATGCTTGGCCAAAATAAAAACAAACCAAGGAGCAAGTGCTGCAGTGTGGGTTCAAGGAGGCACTCATTACAGACATGAGATCTCAGAATCCAACGATGAAGAATGATTCTGGCTTGTTCCTGGAAGTGGCTCCCCCGTAACATTGTGTTCGTCTGCTTTCTTCTCTGCCATTATTTTTTCCCACTAACTCCAGGCACATCTAGAGATGAGGCACTATCTGCTTCGCTCTTCAAGGGTTGATCGAACCACTTTCGGCGGGATTTTGCCTTCTCTCTGGATGAATTTCATTGGTCTTCTTCTTTTTCAGCCCTGGCTTTGTTTTGCTTTTTATCCAAGGACTTTTCTCTGGTCTGGAGCGTTTTATGCTGATGAAAGGATTTGGTTTCAAAAGCTTGACCACAGTTCAGTGTAAACAAAAAATGCTAATGAGTTAAAATAGGATCTCCCAGATGAAGTCATTTGCCATGAAAACGTCGCTGGGGAGTCAATGACTTAAAGGATTATGACACCTTGGTGGTTTATTAACTTTTATTTAAAAAATCCCTTTTTCTCAATAACTTGTGCTCATTTTATTATTTTACTTACATTTTTTTGTGAAATGATACCTTAGCTGACGAACTTTCATTTTCTCAACAATCAAAAAATCGACCAATGTAGCCCCGCAAAGGTTTGAGGTAACCATAATCCACCATAAGGAAAAAGATGGCGACTGGTACATTTACCTATAATGCTCTGCGCGCAAAAACTTTAAAAGAGCGTATAAAGACACAAAGAAAAAATTTAAGTCATTCAAACTCGACAAGAGGAATGTTGGTGGTGTAGGAATGACTGCCGTTAAACCATAATATTATATTTCTATATGCCCAGTGGGCTTAGTTTGGTTCGCAAGGTATTGTGGTAAAATGTACAGCTGCCATCTTTTTCCTTACAGTGGATTGTACTCAGCAGTAACAGGTGCTATGGGTTACAGCCCTTAATGACAGTCCTGGCCATTTTGCAAGCTACCGGTATTCTCAATATTTTTAAAGTGGCTCAAAACAGTTTTCACTTTTTTAAGGTAACTCTCCACTGTACCTTTCATTGTGTTCAAGTCATAAATTAAGGTTGCACTGTTATGTTGCTTAGCAACAAACTTGACCACTTTTTTCCATCAAAAAAAACTTAGCCGGTGACAGACATGGGAAATTAGAAAAAATTAGTGGAAATTTCAAGATTGTTAAAATTTCTATCCACTGTTATTTTTACTTTAATTTTGCACATGCATTCTGCTTTTGAATAAGTAGGGTCATCAGATAATTTGATTGAGATATTGGCTTTGTGGATAAGAAATTTTTAGGGTGTTTCTACATGCAAATTAAAATCTCAGCTTTGCAAGGTCGCACTTTGTGCATGTGTTCAGGCGGTCCACTGAGCTTCCTAGGTTCTTACTTCCAGTGAAAATTAGTTGGCTGAATTTTTTTTGTGTTGATCAGAGCAGGCTCACATTCTTGTTTTGTGGTTTTACTGCTTGATTTCGTGCTCGCGACTATCCTGCACACGCTTTTGCTCCAACATGCTCTAACATGAGTGTGCTTGCAGGCTAATTCAGTCACACTGTAATCATACCCAGAATTAACAAATCTGACTTGCCCTTGGCGGTCGTCCGATTTTGTTAATCACTTGTATGCTTACAGACCTGTTACCATTATCTGTCATGGGGCCACCTCCATGATAAGGACACTTGAATCTGCCCCTTTAGGGTGTCTATGTACAAGATTTGCCTACAAAACAAGGATTAATGGCATAAGGTGTTGTTTTATTAAATCTGTCACTTTATTGAGTGATGTGGGCTGGTTAGTTTGGTCTAAATAAGAAAAGAGTT
>JAHPZR010033156.1:0-12379 GCA_019787425.1 Platygyra sinensis | reverse complement strand
TTTAACTTTGCATAAATGGATATAATTGATGAATTTGAGTAAGGAATTTGATATGAGGCAGCGGCACTTTGTATCACTGATATTCTCAAATCCGAAAAATCATTATCCGATGATTGTTTGTGACGACCTTGGTATCTGTGCGTGAGTTAGACACATTCTTTACAGATATTAGGTAATAGGGTATATGTCTGGATTTATGAAAACGTTGCTAAAGAATTGAAATCGAGCGTTATGCGACGATATGAAAATTAAAAGGAGAGTCAGTCCTTTTTCTCTTCCTCCACCCGTTTATCTTCCTTTCATTGTCGTCCTTTCCCTATGTTTTGCTCTTTTACATGGCTTGGAGGCGGCCTAAAAGAGAAGTGAAATCAAAGGGAAATAATTCTTTAGCACCGTTTTCATAAATCCAGACATATATATAGAAGGCCTATAAACCGAGGAGGAAGAAGCCGGACACTTCAAGCCATAGCTAATCTAATACTCGTGGCCCCGGGTACTGAGTCATTGCAATATGTGCCCGAGAAATGCATTTTATTTCCACAATGCGTCTTTCCAATAAAAGTGTCAAAAAAGACATGACACCCACTCGACAAACTACAACACTGACAACCACTAAACTAAAGACCAGTGCGTTTTATTCTTTTGAGCTAATAATAGAGTAACAGCGCAATTACCCATTATGTTGGGTGGTGCCGCATGAAATAACCAATAATTTTAACTTACTAGTGCATTAGACAGAATTGTCAAAGAGATAGACCTAGCTCAGCTGGTCGGAGCCTACCAAAAACATGCAACATGATTAACTGATGGGCCAGCCAAACTGAAATATATTTCTATTGATCTACTACTGGATCGATCCGCAAAGTCCACTGATGGAACAAAACTATGACAGGAAAAATGTCTCAGGAAAAATGTCATACTATGTTTCCAGTTTCAAATTGAGAACTTGGTAATTCTAGTGAGCCAATCGGCTACCTTTGTTTGTTCAAAAGAGCTAATTACTTTTCACTATGGAAGCATTTCTCTTAGTTACCTCATACTAAGCACCCCGTCACTAAGCTCAAGCTGTCAACTGGTATAAATCCAAAAACGTTACGAATGTGAAATATCACATAGTTTAAAAGCTACATTTTCATTTAATATGTTATGTTGTAAACTAATTGTGTAAAGCAGTAAGAAAGCGTGTCTTTGTTGATGTTGTTAAATAATTCTCTGAGGTGAATTCTTTTCAAGACATGTTATCAAAGCAGTTTACATGCGATGGTCCTGTGCGCCACAGACACCTGGAGAAAAATAAAACCATCGGGTTAACTGAATGCATTCCAGTATCGACACCGTTAACGATAGGCCGACGAATAGGGGCGGGTGAAAAAGAGGAGCTGGGCGAAATCTAGAGTAAGAGTGGCGAACAACATGTCTACAAACTGCCTCTATGGGGGAGTGTAAGGATGTACTGTATTGAAATGTGGGTTATGCCGAGAGCTCGGTTTGTGGTTGCTTATGGTAGAGGGAGGGGTAGGTTGTGCCTTTGCCTGTTGGCAGGAACTACATTCGAGGTAGGAAAGCATTCTTAGAGAGAGGCTTGCATTGAGATAGAGGTGTGACTTCTTAACTAATAGGGCGCGTTGGAGCGTCAGGCTGCGTGAGACACACAGCTTCGCAGAATATCTAGGGAATTTGTAGTAAGTTTGGATCTTTAAGTTAATTCTCTGCAGGCGATGGTTTGTCAAAACAGGAAAGATTACCTAAAGTTCTGGAGGGAAGTAACGATCCTCGAAAGTAGCCATAACTTATCGCAGTCATTGGTATAAGCAAGAGAAAATGAGGGGACAGAGAGGGAGGCTTCCGGTCCAGCCCTTGGGATATGTCATGTCCACGAAAGTTATTTTTAGACGAGCGGAAGTCTTTGTTGTAGCGGAAGTATGTCTTCCGAGACGTCCGCATGCAGACCAACCTCGGTCTGATGTTTGAAACAAAAGCAAAAATTTCAGGTAATGACGCACTAAGTGTTACTAAGAACGTGAGAGCGAGGCAAGACTGCGTGTGGACGTCTCGGAAAACAGACTTCCGCCAGAAAAACGAGACTTCCCGCTGGGTTAAAAATAACTTTCGTGGACATGACATATCCCGGCCAACGCCCTGAGCTTCCCCTTTCTGTCCCGTCATTTTCTCTTGACCCTACTAAGAATGTTTTGATAATATTTTGTCCTTAGATTTTGGTACACAGCTTCTTGTATCAGTTGTATTCTTTTACCCTTAAAAGAACTGATCAGTACCCTACATTAACCCTCAATCAGTACCCTACATTTAGAGGAGGCTAGATTCCCAAGTATTGCTTGTACCAAGAGAAAATGATGGGACAGAGAGGGAAGCTCAGGGCGTTGGCCGCGATAGGTCATGTCCACGAAAGTTATTTTTAACCCAGCGCAAGTCTCGTTTTTCTGGCGGAAGTCTGTTTTCCGAGACGTCCACACGCAGTCTTGCCTCGCTCTCAGGTTCTTAGTAACACTTCGTGCGTCATTACATGAAATTTTTGCTTTTGTTTCAAACATCAGACCAAGGTTGGTCTGCATGCGGACGTCTCGGAAGACAGACTTCCGCTACAACAAAGACTTCCGCTCGTCTAAAAATAACTTTCGTGGACATGACATATTCGAAGGGCTGGACCGGAAGCCTCCCTCTCTGTCCTCTCATTTTCTCTTGGTAGAGTACAATGGTTCCACTCATTTCAGTAAGGGACCGCGCAGCAAGGTTTTGAGGGGGGGGGGGGCGGATTAAAAAGAACCTGTGGACGAAATTTGGTTGGGGGAGGGGAAGATGCTTGAGAACTTTTATTTAGTTCCTCATATGTGACGGACAATGTTTTTATATAACGATGAAACTATTATTGTTTTACATCTTCAGTGATGTTGTTATCGGGTCTCAAAATTCACCATCACTAAATTGAAATATAGACTGTTATACTACCGACATCAACCTTTAATTACTACAAATAAGCCTGAAATCCAACGTTTTTACTTGAACTGCCTTGAACTCAGCGTTGTATAATTAGCAATTATTGGACAAGGCTGAGTATGATATGAATTATGCAGATCGAGGTGGGTGCGCTTTCTGTTTGTGGTACGGTCGGTAAAGATGTCAGTGGTGGAACTCTCAGTTTTTTTAGTGTATGTTTAAAACTGTCACGCTTCTAAATCGTTCCTGGTTCATCCTTGAACGGAGCCATGTTTTAGCCTCCGGGCTGTCGAAAAGGATCTTTCACTGGCTGCCTTGAATGGTTGCCGGATTTACGAAAATTAGCTTACACAACGTGATAACTTCTTTTATCATTTCCCGTTAATTCTGGTTTGGTTAGCTCTTAATTAATTCTGTCTATTTATCTGCTCGTTTTTCTTTGCCAGTAACTCTAGTCACTTTCAAATTAATGACTTTTTTGCTATTTTTGGCGCTGTTATTTTTGTTTAATTATTTTTTGTTTAATTCATTTTTACTTTTGCAAAAAAGTGGTGGGGGGGGGGGGGGGGGACAGCTCCTCCTAGCCTAGTCTGCGCGGTCCCTGGAGTGCCCATGTCCCTGCAAAGCGAGTCCTCCGAAAGTGGATGGTTATTTTAATTCGGAACTTTGCAGTATACTAGAAATCTGTTACCTAATCCCCCGTTCGTGCATTTGTGACTATAGATTTGAGATTCATTTACCTTTGTGCTGGCCTACAGCTTTTGCAAATGATTTTGGTAATTTTCCGCTGTTTTCTCGCAAGCACGAAATGCCACAGATGGGATTCTGACCACATTTTCTCAGATAAGTCTGCAAACAAGATGTTAATAACGTGTTTATTTGGGCTTTCGTGATAGTCTTCATTGGTAAGGAGAACACTTAACCCTCTCTTTATAGACAATTCATTACGACTGAAAAATCTTTAACGCGAACACCTAGAGTTGGCCTCAACTGTACTTTCAAAGTCAAGTATAAGACACCTCTCTAAAACGCAGCCACCTTGATTTACTCAAGGAGGTTTTAAGGAGTGTTTTTCGGTTAAAAAGGTGGTAATAGATGTTGAAAATGACCGCAAATGCGACTCTTGAGGTAACAGATTTATTTCGGAAGTGCATGTGTGTGTGTAATTTACTTACATCGCTTAGATTAGTTCTATGAAAACCCGTTCGTCAACTTACTTGTGCATAGGATAAAGCATTTTGCTTTTCACAGGAACTGGCTTGATCACCAATCCACACAATTAGACGCTCCGGAGTTTCCAGCAGGAAAACTAAAAAAAGAAAAGGAAACATTCCAAGATCTGCTTAGCTATTTCTAGCTCCGGTGAATATGAACACGCATGCGCCATCATGTTCAAGTTATATAACTGGTGTTACAATAAGAGAGGGTGAGTACAGAAGGCACAACGCAACCTACCGTCGGTTTTGTCCAGTAACTTTGGATCCAAAGATTGGCCTCCAGAAGCTACTTCAATGAATTCAGGATCACCTTTATCTGTTAGAACTCTGGAATTGAACAATACAAACTTTTAATTTACGTTTCTGAAGGGGAAAGGGGCTTCGTCGAAGGTTAGTCTCCCCGCGCGGTATTTGGTTGCACCCAAAAGTGTATGTTCACTCCTAACTTTTGTACGGATAACCCTCACTGATAGGTGCAATAAATTATAAAGCATACGATTGAACAAAGCTATCGCGGAACAGAAATCATCATAGGCTTTCGAAACCATCATGTAACCATGCAATACATGGCTGGATATTGACCAAGTTCATTTTTTTCTGTGTGTTTCATAATTATGGAACGAGACGGAGTCAAGGCCTATAAATACTCCAAAAAAAGAATGAGGCCATCATCCAGCCATCTTGACTGTACAAGCTTGGTTACTAGAGGATTTATGATATGGAGGAAGAACACTAGTTTCTTGCGGAACACAGCGGAAAAACCAAATGGACAAGATAGGGCCATCTGGCCCGCTCGAGTGGTTAATCGCAGTGCAGGCTTCAATCCATGTTACCCGCTCACGCAGCCATGATACCGTTGAACATATTATACCTGATCAGCTTTATCACAAACTCGCCTGGTGCTGTCTGCAAATAAAACAGAGTAATTTATTATGAGTGACAACGATTATAAAATTGAATGGCTTAAATTTAAAATGTTCGTGGGTTAAAATTTTCTGGAGGATTTCAGGGGGCAAAGCTTGGAGAGTTTTGGAACCGCGCATTAATCGTAATCGCCGAGAAAAAAAATCTCCCTATGTACTCTGGTTTCGTCATGGAAGTTTCAAAACCAAAACCCTCCAATTTAACTGTATTCCAGTAATATAGTTTTGTCCTCTTTTGGTGGTATTACAAACTAGAAAAGTCGGGCCATTTTCGGGTTTTTAAACTACTACACTCGAACAGGACCCACCTTTGGGGTAGGGGGGTTCCCAAAGACACCACATATCTTCGAACTTATGTCATGAACATTATCGACAACATTTCATTGGCTTTTAAATTTGAGTTGACACAGGAATATTCAGCTAGCAAGAGTCCGTATTACTAGACAAACAAGAAAAGTGAGGTTTTATATCTCACTGTACTTTTTTTACTGCTGGATAGAGGGGTGGCTATGCAATATCTTCTATCCATCTTTTGACGTTAGGCAAGCGGGGTGCAGGCAGACACCATTATCTATTTTGTGGTTTGGTGGGTCCTGTTCGAGCGTAATAGTTTTGACCACTTCCCTAATACCTTTTGCCTCTGTCTCCATGCCAGATCTTTCATTTGAAAATGCGTTCCATCTAACAGGTTAATTTAATTTTCATACAAATTTAATTTATTTTCATAGGAAGGTTTCGTACAAGGACTCACAGAGGCAAAAGGTATAACTGGAAAGTAACCTATTGAACATGATAACCCTGCACAAGATGCTCTTGACGCCGGCCTGTCAAAGCTTACGATTGAACCAAAATTTTTGAGCGCATGTGTTCTCTTTAAAGATGGCGTGAAAAAATGGGATTTCGCCTGATTACAGATTTGTCTTACAAAATTTGCTTTCTTTCTTTGATCGGGACATAAAACCTGCGAATAAAGGATTTGACAAAAAAAGATTATTTATAAATGTAAATGTTGTAATTTTTGTGGGTAAAGCGAAGTTAACCTCTAATTAACCACAACAGAGTACTTATTCTGTAAACTACTCGTAATCCATTTCCATTTAAAATTAAATCTGAGAATCTTGTCACATATCAGGACATCATGGCTCGTTGGAGTTTGCATTTTTCAGACTTGAGCGTCAGAATTGCAAGGGTTGTGGATTAAAATCACGATATAGCCTAGACGTATTGAAGATTTTGTTTCTCAGTTTTTTCGATCTCAACTGTACATTAGCAATGTGGCAATATTCAATCGAGTGAGGATTTTATCGCTCATTTTCACAGGTGCACTCTTCAACTGTCTGTCAGGATTCACACACTGTGAAACAGTTGGTTCAGTTCCTGAACTCTGCTTTCTCCGCGCTACATCGGGGTTAAACCCAAACAGGAGAAACCAGAGTCCAGAATAACTTACATGCGTATGCTCAAAACGAACCAATAAAAAAATAAAAATATTAAAAAAACATAAAGGAAAGCGCGCACTAGAAATGAAATTGCTTCCTAAATTGCCTCTATTACTCGATTCTATGTAAAGTTTTGTTACAATCAATGGAGAATTCAAGAGCTTGTTCCGGGAACCGGTGAATTGAATCCCTTCCCTCTACCTATATCCCAGTGCTAAATGTAAGGCCCGGAGAGGAACAAATTTTCGCCTCTTGATTTGGGCGTTCCCTCACTGTTTTTGACAAGGAGGGCGGATATTCACCACAGATCCTATATCGTTTTTGACTTATCTGGATCTACCTACCAAAGATACGTTCTTGTAGAACACATTGCAATCATATTTGACTGTTAGAAGCCAGCTGATAAACTAAAGTGGTGACCTCGCTTTTTGTAACGTTTGCCCGGCGAAGAATCAAGAAATCCTAAATCATTGGTTTCAGCGATAACGTTCGTCTTAAGACGTAAACATCGGTTTTCAATAACATGGCTAAACTAGAACCTAAGGAAGAACTCACCTGGTAGTCTTCATCTTGCACAAACTCTTCCAGACTCTCTGAGATAAACCGAAAGCAAAATATGAAACTACTAGTTAAAAATATGATATACATAGAGCCCCTCTCTATTACGGTCTTACTCCCGCACTCCACTCTGATTTTTCTAGTCAGCACTTCATGCCAAACTGCAGGTAAGGGAGACTTAAGTGTCGCGTGGTTTTTTCAAGTTTGCTTCTTACTTGCGACATCAACAATAAACGCGGGCATGCGCAAAGACACCAAGAAACACAGGTACTGAAGTCTTTTGTGTGAACGTTCTGTGCTTGCTCTGTTTAAGCTTTGTGGTTTGTCGAAGTACATTCGTACATAGTCCTACATCAATACAACGAAATTTCTGTTGGACTATGGTGTTTACAACAAGCCGATTAAGAATGACTAAAGAGGGCTGTTATCCGCTGGCCACTGAGCTATTCTCGGCAATTAAGTTCTCGTTGTTCAATTTCATTAAATATTAATAAATTCAAGGCGGAAACTTACCAAACACTTCAAGCTTGGCTTTGGGATATAGTTCCTAAACACAACAACGCAAAAAAGCAAATCAGCACAGATGATGATTGAACATGAAGGAAAGTCAGTAAACGAAAACTAGCAATTGTTAATGTCTTGTCTAAACGTACCTTTTGTTCTGTCATCCATTTATTAAATGGACAAATGGAATCCAGTTTGGCTTTAGGGCCTTTGATCTTAAAAGAGAAATAAAAGAGGATTATTTACTAAAATGTACTTCTGTAAGCTTGTGGTATGCTTCAATGCAGCGAGTCTACAACATGAAAAATATAGGTCAGCAGAAGATAAAACAGCTGAAAGCAAATTCCAGTTTATTATTATAAGGAATACAGTTTGGTCAGCGTGGATGGTGGCTGCGAGAAAACTCTCGTTAAAACAGAGTGTGAGTGTATTCAATTGTTGCTCATAAGTAAAGATCTGAAGTGACACACTTGAATTTGGCTTACTCTTATCCGAATTCCTATTACCCCAAACAAAAGGAGAATTACTCTCAAGAAAACGTAGACTACGAATAGTCCATTTTTTGCTTAGTCCGTCTAAGTGGCCATAAATAGACCGCGAGCTCGGAGAGAAAATGGCTCAACGAAATCCTGGGGGCGAGAAGCACGCGCCGTTCCTGCCGCAGGATTTCAACTCTCTTAGCTGTTGCCAAACACTTTTTAATGCGAGTTTTGAGAATCAGGCACTAAGTCGATAGGTTACGATAACATGGGACGAGATGAAATGAGATATATAACTTAAAAGATGACATTAACGAAAATAACTTATAAATAAACTCGCGGCCTTATCACGATCGTCATCACCATCATTATTATCATCATCATCCTCTTCCTCATCTTCATCTTCATCTTCATCTTCATCTTCATTTCCTTCATTTTCCATCACCTGTGAACTTGAAAACGTCACGATGTTGTAGAGAGAACTAAGATTTTGACAACTCAATAAAGGTTGTCCACCATTACCTGCACCATACGGTCTCCAGAGAATATCACTGCATAACCGTCATCACAGCGGAAGTTCTTCTTAGAATATGGTACCTCCACTGCCTCGTAACCGTCCCTCTAACATTTTCAAACAGAAAAGATCATTTTCGTCCAAAATCCTCAGGAAACTGGTTACTGACGGATCCTTAAGGCGGGGGTACACGTGAATTTAAGTGAAATTTTGGTAAGTTTAAAGAGAGGTTGAAACGGAAAAAAGAGGGTTATGGAACACCACCAGACAGTTGCCCGACCACACAATGGCACCCCAGGTTGTTGGGCAACTGTTTGGAGTGTATCTACCAATTTTTAACTTCAAACTCTAATTTTAAAACAACACCAAATCTACAAAATTTCCTATTTCCATAAATTTTACTAATCCTTTGAGAAAAACTATTTATCTCCAAATATACCTAAAAATCACCAAAAAATTTACAAAACGACGCAAAACATAGATATGTGAAATGAGCATAGAGATTCTTGATTGCTTGAAACGTAAACGAGATATTTGCATTAAAAACATAATATCCAGCCAAAATACGGCTTTCATGTGGACCCCCGCCTTAAAACCTCTGCTGTCATTTAGCAGAGGTGGAAGGGGTGTGGGGTAGGGGTGGGGAGGGGAGGGCTTTTGCATTTATTGACAACGACGCCGAAGGGAGCGCTGAGTTATCACGTAAGACACCTGTAACTGAGACTCTATTTTTCCATCTGTCTGTCGGGGTCAGAGATGTCCTTCAGACTGAATATGACAATGACTAAGACAACGTGCAGTTCAAGCAAAAACGGAATGGTGGCTTTCACATAAAAATTCTGCAGGAGAAGGCTAACAAATATAACGTGATGCAAACGCACTAGGTTGCCCTGCCGTTGTGGTTTGCGCAAGCTCCGTTGCTATTGGTTATTCAAAAAAGGGCGTTAAACCGTTTTGCCATTGGCAGACTGAGGAACGAGAAGGCTAGCACCCTGATCTGATTGGTCACAAATTTGAACCATGACAATTAAATGTTGAGGCCTTTGGTTGTCGTGCGTACTCCTGAAGACGGACGTTAAGACAATTGAAAATTGAATGGAACAGTTGTCCCAATTTTAGACAATGTTCTGTCGTTACCTCCTTTCTCTGGCCAGTTTCTTTATCTTTATATTGCACTTTCACTTTCTTGAAATGCTTCACCATCTTTTTGAAGGTAAATAGCTCGTCGGGATCCTTGACGTCATTAAAACCTGAGTCGATTCTGTCAAAATGAAGAACAACAAGTTGTAAAGTGGCTGTAAGGGACTGGTCAAAAATTAAAGTAGAGGGGGCCGGGAGATTTGAAAATGTGGTGGTTAGAAAACACATGACTCAACCCTTCCATTTAATTTGGCACAAACTAAGGGACCCAGCCCTAAATAAAGGTTGAAAATTACGTCAGCCACCCCCCTATAAAACAGAACATTTTTTATTCATCATTGGTTGCCATTTCGTGTTCTTGAAGATTACCATTGCTCATTTCGTTAGACTTCTTAGCTTTCGTTCAGATTAAATAATACATGAAATTGCCATCTCTACTGTACACCACCAGTCAAGAGTACTTTTTCAGCCGCGGCTCCAAAATTTTTCTTCCTTTGAAACTGGAAGGAGTTACCTCCGTTGCCGGTTGTGTCATGTGTGTGCCAATTCCTGTTATAAAACAGGATGACCCACGCTTATGGGTAGCTGAAAATTGAACGACCCACCCCTTGCCAAGAACTCTGATGACTGATGACCTATCCCCCCCTCTGATCTGACCCACCTCCATACTTTTTGACCAGTTCCTAAGAAGAAGTGTCTCTCTGTGGCCGTTTAAATGCACTAGTTGTTTAGCAAACCTGTATAATTGACCACATTCCTTCCCTCCCCTCCGCCTTCTTTGGTGTACGGTTAATAAACTCCATTTAAAGCGGACACGTCCCTTAGACTATGGATAGGACCCTGCGCGCGCTCTGACTGGTCAAAAACCCACGTTTTATCGGAGTATGAAACATAGAAAAAGAGTGTTTTAATTGTTTTGCGAGAGTGAAATCTATATCATAAAGTAAAAGAAGAAGTCTGAGCCGTGTATAAAACACTCCGGACATTTTAGAACACAAGGGAAATGTTCTACATTTCTCGAGTGTTATCAAATGCCCGTCGTGTTTTATCACAGTGTAATACACGGCCTAGGCTTTTTTATTTGTTAAATATCATGCAGATTCTTTAGATTGATTAAAATAGCTAGTTCTCTGATCTTATAAAGGCATCCAAACACTATAACTTGCAATATACTGGGCCATTTCCGAGTTCCTTGTGGAGCCTTGAGCCTCTGTTTGAAGACGAGTCCTCGTGCTAAAGGTTTCATATGAAAATGAATTTGATTTGCATGAAAATGAACCTGAAGGCTGAACACATTTCGCAGGTAGACCCATTTTGTCACAGAGACAAAAGACATCTCGGCCAATTAACAACTGCCAACTTCATTTTACCTGTGTTGTTAATTGCACAAACAACTGACAACATAATTTTTTTGTCCTTCAGTGCGAGAAAATAATCCCCTTCCCACAAGAATCCCCTTCGGCTTCTGATTCACCCAGTCTCTAGGAAATTTGCAAAAGCCCGTAGAAGTAAAATGATTTTGTGTTCTGCTTACCCGCCATCATCTACATCAATTTTTCCACCAAAGTATTCAATAAATTCTTCAGATTCATGATCCTCAACTTCGCGGTGCTGTACAGCTCTGTCGTCCAACTACAAACAAAAAGAAAGTGGTTCAATCCACACAGGCTCGTTATCGTTTTTGAGTTGCGTACATGGCAAACTAGAGGTGTCTAGCGTCGAAGCGATGTACCGCGTCCGGATTAAACCGCACATACCTAAACCCCGGTATCAAACCGTGCGAAGACGTGAATTGACCTTTAAATGCGAGCATCCAAATCACCCCTTTGAAAGCTCCAAGTCAAAGCACATTTTTTTTTCGCCAACATTTAATTTGTTGCCAAGTTTTCGGACCCAAAGCCGTAAAAAACGGTCGGCGTTTCGCCCTGGTCAATTGCAGTGAAATAATAGAAAACATTTTCAAAATAGGATTAAAAAAATGTGGAGTGATCGTATAAAAATCGCTCTTGGAGAAAAAATTTTGGCAATAGAAAATTGGCAGACATCTTTTTGTTGTTTGTATGTTAAACTGGCTACTGTCCAAATTTGGGATTTAGGGGTGAAGCAATAAATGAAAACTTTTGTGAATTCTTTGGCAGAAATAAAGGCAAAAAACTCTGTTCAGGAACCTCATTGTAATTTCTAGTTTTAGGCATTGTTAGGTGGAAGAGTTTTGACTGATTAGGTTTCAATTCTTGAATTGCAGCATTTTGGGACCATGCTCCATTGATTCTGAAATCCCAAAGTTCTATTTCTCCCCTGAAAAATCTTGGATCTGCCCGTGTGTGATCGATTCATGCAGTCTACTTATCACGAGAATTTTTCTTACGTATGAATCCAGCTCAACAGTTTTGTAGGCAGCGGTCCCATACTCATCTTGTGTAGAATTCTTACCAATCCAGAAATGGACATCGAAATGTATTACCTGCAAAAAGAGAGAAAGCGACACTAAACAAAACAGAATCCCGATGCTTAGAGTAAAACATCGTGCGCAGTTTGAAAGTGTTTTGATAAGATTCGGTTCTTTTGTATTTGTATGCGGTATACCATGCATTAAAGTGTCAATATAACATATATTTACTGCACATAAAGGCTAATTTAAATTGTAGAT
>JAHPZR010033155.1:55000-76917 GCA_019787425.1 Platygyra sinensis | reverse complement strand
CGTAGAAAACGAAAAAAAGGAGAAAAATCAATCACACACACAAAGAAAGAACTGGACCTCTGGGGTATGCCTCCGCCCAAGAACCCTTTAAGATATATGGGATGAGAAGCACAATACTACCTAAGAGCTCCCAGCACTCTCTCTTTCTCGCAAACACAGGCAAAAAAAAGAAATAAAAATATATAAAAAAAAAGAGCAATGCTTCAACCTACCTAGAGCAAGAGAGTATCGACCGGGATCACTGCTTTGATCGACACAATGCGCCGCAGATAAAACCCAATTCTGGTTGAGGAGGGAAGCGCCACATATGTGCCGTCCATAATATCGCAGAGATACTTGCCAGGGCCATGAATTAGGCCTTGCTTCTTCACCTCCCACAATACGGGACCCAAATGGTTTCACACCACATGCTGTTGAATGTAAAATTCATTGTCACCTTTTCATGCATCCAGTCATGTACTGGCACAGAACAATAGAAATGATCAAGTAGTGCTTTATTTTTAATGTAGAAACATGTCTGGATTTATTTGAAAAAAAAAATGTTAAGGAAATTTCGTTTTCGTTTCTCCAGAGTAGATGATGTAAAATTTCAGTAGAATGCCAGCCTTTTTTCCACGATCAGTCTATCTCTTCTTTTTTGTACTCTTTTACCGTTTTTATTATACCTTTCTTTTCTTTTTCCTTGGAATATTTTTAAGACCTCTTCTGCCTTATGGGATCGGGAAATCATAGTGTGTTGCTCACTTGAAACAAAGGAAGTTTTTTTTTCGCTTTAGCATACTTAAGCGTGATAAATCTTGTCATATATGTAATTGACATAAAGGACATCAGGAACCCACTTTTCTTTTGAACCCGATGTTAAAAAAGATGATCTTTAAACACACAATTTTTTTTTCTACAGTGTTGCATAATACATTCGTGTATGATGAACTGTCCCTCTTACCTTCTGAAACTGGTGATTTTAGGAAACACACTAACAAACCGAAAGCAAGAAACATACTGCTAGTGACACTGTGAATAAGGAAAACCTTCCCTTTTAACGAAACGGTTTCAACAGATAGCCAGCTGTGTTTAAATTGTCTTTTTGACAACCGCATTCGAAATATTACTTGTATCAACATCTTTTGTTGGGGTTAGCGTTTTATACTTTTAAGAATTCAAAGAGAAAGGTTAACACTTGACACATTTGTGTACACTTATTTACGATGAGCCTTCAAGTAGCATTGATGTGATTTAGCTTTAAGTGAAAGAAGAGAAAGGAAACACAACAAAAAGCTGCTAGACACAAACTCCTTGTTGGCTGTTTGGCGATAATAGATGGATAAGACTTCTGCTTTTATCCAATTTGTACCAAGTATCATGTATTGAAGTCTCAATCCCTATTGTGCAAGCAGTATAGTAAATCCTTCTTGTTTTGTCGATCCTCTGTCAAGCGTTGTCACATAGCCACAAGCGTTGTTTCGCATAGATACGAGGGTTTATCCTTCCCGATGGCATTTCCTACAGATACAGCAGATAATGTTGGCGAAGAAATCCGACAAAGTCCATAGAATTAGCCAAAGAAGAAATAAAAGAATATCTGAGCTCGAATAATATAAAAACAGCGTGGGAAAGACGTGAGTTAAGGCAAAATGTCTATCAACTCTCCATTCAGTGTTGAGAATTTGATTGGTTTCACTCACACTAAGTTTATTGCAACAATACATAATAAACAATTATTTAATTCGGTCTTTCGGAATATCCAGAGTAATTGCAATACCGTTTAATATTATCAGTTCCAGCTTTCGGCTCAGCTGATAACATTTATCTCTCCGTGGATTATTCTAGACATCAACAAACCCTCCTCTCGTAACCATTCAATGAACTAAGTCAAGAAACAGGTATATGATAGATAATGGATAGACAAAAAACGTCGTCGGGACTTAGGTCTGTGCGGTTTTCCATTGCCGCGTTATTCGGATAACAGTTTCACCTAAATTTATAGAGCTTTGTATGGAAACGCCATATTGGTGCCCTTCCGAGGGGCACCAACATGGCGGCCGGAAACCAACAGAAACATCTGTCACTGAGATTTGCCACTGAAACGAAAAATTATTACTCTAGAGTTCTGAGACATTGAAAGTAATACTTCTTCTAGTGCAAGAACTGTCCAGTTACCAAAACCGTAAGTGATAACTGCTCTTTTGACCTTCGAGTGATCCTTCTCAAACCGCCATTTAATGTCACGCAACGCATAAACGTCGAAATTCAAATGTCCTCTATAAGAAAATGAGGAAACCTATCGAGCTTAAACGTCGTAAAACGATAAGTTTTGATAAGGTCTTATGTTTGATGACATTAAAATGTCAGTAGGATTGCTAATTTGTAATTTTGGAAAATGATGACGTCACATGAAAACAAAGAATAGGTATGTGCAGCCCCAAAAGGTAGGGTTTTAAGTCGTTTTGAGCATCAATAGGGTATGGTTTTTGCACTCTAGTCTTGATCATGTATATTTTTAGTACAAGCTATTTTTAGGTCGTAAATATGCTGAGGAAAATCACAGATTTTTGTCATCAATATAGCTAGGCCGCGACCCACACGCAATCTTTTTTTGGAGTGGCCCCCCTCCTCTCCAGCTTCCCTTTACACACAATTTACGACGAACTTTCAAGCAGGATTTAAAGGTAATGAACACTTTCAAAACACATCCAGCTTTCTTTCAATCACTAAGTTTGAGCAGGAAACTCATCTCTAGAGTGACAGCAAGAAAACTAGCGTGAATGGCGTGCAAACTTTTTTGCCAGATGGTCAGCTGTATTTAAGTTTTTAGACTGACGGTGAAATTTAATAATTTCTTGTGAAAGCACCTTTTGTTTCTATATTCAAAGTATTATTTAAACAATTCCGAGATAAAAAGGGATTATTTGTTGAAACTATGTTAACATTTTGGAAAACGATTGCCTACTTGTAGTATCTGGTTAGTACATCTGATTACCTGCATAAACTTTTATTCGAGGCCTTTTGTTTGCATCAATACGCCCGCAATGTGGAAAAGCTGTGCACAGACGCTCCTTGCTTTCTTTATTTTGAAGTGCTTCCCTGGCTGAGGAAACGCTAGTCTGGAAGAAGATATACACGCTCGTCGAGAGTGCTGAAGAGAATAAATGATTGCAACATTATCTCGTCATTCTGCGGAGCGAGTGTAGCGAGCGAGAAGCAACATAATCAGGATTTAAGGTTACTATGCACCTTCAGGGGTGTCTCGCGTGCAAGCGATGTAGCGCGTCCGGTTTAAGCTGTACATATCTAAACCCCTATATCAAATTAAAGCTTATAGGACTGGCTATCAGACTATACCAAAGATTTTGAAAAAAAAAATGAATTGCCGAATTTTTCACGACTCCTAAATGCGAGCACCCAACTCACCTTTTGAGCATTACCTTTCAAAGCGAATTTTGTTTTTCGCTTATTTAATGTGTTCCTCCGTTTCTTCCGTGAAAAGTTACAGAACATTTTTGAAATAGGATTAAGAAAATGTGGATTGATCGTACAAAAATCGCTCTTGAAAAAAAAAGTATTTTGAAATAAAAAAATCGGAGACATGTTTTTGTTGTTTATATGTAAAAATAGCTACTGTCAAAATTTGAGAGCAATCGAACAAATTCCCTTTGACTTGTAGCTCTTAAAGTGTCCCCTTCTGGTGAAAAAATTGTTTCGAGAAAACAGCGCTGAAAAAATTTCCCTGCTTCGCAAACAAACTCTCCTACAAACACAGTCAGCGGGTTCTCAGATAACTTCCGTTGACTTCCGTTGGCTTCCAAGTGAAATTTCCCCGCGTAATCTTCAATCAACCCTTAGCGTTTCGCATTGCGCTCTAAGCGAAGAGAATATTTTTGGCTGCTTTTTTTTTTTTTTTCTTGAAGCTGTTGGAGCAAAATGCGGAAGATAACAAAGGGAGCGACCGCTAGAAAACAAACTAAAGCGGCGCGGAAAAATCAAGTTCAGTAGAAAACGACAACGCGGCAGCTTCAAATGAACCGATAAACTTTAGAGAGAGAATTATTATGGCGATTTCAGAAATTTGGGCATGTTTCACTTTCTCCCTTGACAATAATGTTAATATTCTGATGTTGATAGAAATAATGATTTTTGTTTGATAACGGAAAGCCTTTCAATCCAATATCACTGCCGTATTAGGTAGGATGAACAAACATCCATACAGCAATCGTCATTCTGTATATTTATGACAGATTCGATGGAAACTCTTCAGCTGATATGTTGGAGAAAAGCACGTCGGATTGGATAAGAAGAGGCAAGCCAGTCAGTAAGAACATGTATACTACCATGAAAGCACCTTAATCCATTAAAACTCTTGACTCGATCTTTTGCAGGCTTGATCCCAGATAGCCGTAGCTTCAACTTTTCGCCAACTTTCGCTTGTTCGTTCGTTGCTGTATTTTCATTTTTGGTTCGATTCTTTCGCTTCTTCCAACTGGTCCACGGACATTTCCATGGTCTAGGTTTATTCATACCTAAAATAATTACACCAAGGAAGATGTTTGCGTGGTGGCTGATCAACTGAGTAGCAAGTTCTAATCCCGCGAAAGTCGTCTCAGTTGATTGCATAACATCATGGGGCTGTCAATCAAGGGGTAAACTTTTACTTCCGGCGTAAACGTGAAACTGCGATTTCTCCACCAAGCTTTAGTCTTTTTCAATATATTTTTTTTAAAAATTAAAGATCACACTTCGACCAATATTTTGACTCAAAAATCCAGATTTGAAGAAAATTATCGATCTGAACTTGTTTGCATAGTAACCTTAAGAAGAATATATGGAAGGGTGTATGAATTTTCGAATTTATCACCTTTTACCAGAATGTATTGCATCAAACAGAGTGCACAGTGCCATATTTTACCAGAGTGCATTTTCGCTTGGATTCCAATGTGGAAAGTTTGTGGCTATGTTTTCCACTGATTTACCTGTAAAACGATGTGAAGGAGATAGTGCTTGACTTTCACAACTCTTGCTTTTGCTCTTAATGTATCATGAGTAAGTTTGTAAATCTTTCCAATTTAAGTTTCAAGTTTCAAGTTTCAAGTTTCAAGTTTCAAGTTTCAAGTTTCAAGTTTCAAGTTTCAAGTTTCAAGTTTCAAGTTTCAAGTTTCAAGTTTCAAGTTTCAAGTTTCAAGTTTCAAGTTTCAAGTTTCAAGTTTCAAGTTTCAAGTTTCAAGTTTCAAGTTTCAAGTTTCAAGTTTCAAGTTTCAAGTTCATTATTTTACACTGTTTACAGAGAAGAAACAACTTAACATAACATATATAGTTTACAAATTGACTGTGATATCTTGATTTTACACTTAGTATGTCATTTCTTACTGACCGGTCTCGCACCCTGGGGTCGACCTCTTAAATGCAGGGGAATCGTTGTTACAGTGAACTAAAGCATGCAATTCTCAGCGCTGACATATCATATCTAAATTAATTACAAATCAATTCAGAAAAACAAGCGATATGAAAAAAAATTCAACAATAAAGCGTCAGCGCCATTTGGCGCCTGGGTCCATAAAAGAGGCATAGCCTGATTGCCTTCTTGTTTAGAGAGATGGCTTAAAAGAGATATGTAAGAGGGTCATTAAAAGCTAAAGAGGCTTGAAAACGGGAGTGGAAAGCACGTTTATGACTCTTATTTTAGTGGGGAAACGTTCTGAACTCTAATTTATTATTTAAAACTTGGTGGTATACCGAGTGGCAGCAAATTAATGAACAAGATATTCCACAGCACACGTGCGAAGATTTCAATTTTGATAACAATTTTGTCCCTGTAAGGACGTTAGCGCAAGCCGTCATAATAAGTTACTTGTGCCAGAAATGTAAAAATGAGGGTCACCGACTTCGTTTCAGATATTAAATGTGTGGATAATTGGTTAATAATTTCGGCGATGGTCAGTCAACGGAGGCAAACGATCTTAGTCTTTTTTGTAGAGGTGGGTCTGTTGTGTAAGTAAAACTCAGTAAAACGCCTCGCAGTTAAACAAAGTTCCAGAAAGAACGGTATTGGATTGTAAAGAAAATCTATCAATTAAAAGTTTGAACTTCAAACTTTTAATCGATAGATTTTCTTCAATGATCCATCAAAAGAAAACTAGGGGTCACAGAACTTCCAAGATCATTAAACCCTGGCAAAACTATACCAATAGCTATCTGCCCTCTCATTTGTTCATCTTGTTAGTAAGCGCGCGCTCGATGCATGACGTGGCGTGTGAATTTTAGTGTGCAGTATGGATGCGCAGAAATAATTAGGGCGAACGTACTTAAATTTATTAGGGTATGGTGGAAATATCTTTGGATCTTCATCGGAGGTTTTCTTCGATCTTCGGGTATCTTTCGAAATCTTCCAAAATGTTCGAAAACGTTCGTCCAGCTTTCGAACATGTTTTGGCCAATCTTCGGAAATCTTCGGAAATCGCCCAAACGTCGATATTTCTGTACGATAAAAAGAAAATTCCATAGTCGCTTGGAGATACGAGATTTGTCTTCTCATGCTGAAATATATTTATATAAAAAAGACAATTATTTTTTTATGTCTGCGCGGCCATGTTATATCCTCTATATCTTAACTCCTCTTGTATAAATAACAATCTAAGGTCAAAGCAAGCCCATCAATCTGCGACAAGATAAATTCCTCTAGTCTGCTACAGATTTGGCGGCACCTCTAACAGAGCTGTACTTGAAAAATTGGGTGTAGGGTTTCAATTCCAGACTGGCTGATTCTTGGGCCAAAGAAATCCACCAATATTTAAAATTGTGAAATTAAATTAAGTTCTGTGTAGATCAGCGACGATCATTATAACTTCATACGAGCCTCCGCAGTTGAACCTTCATATATTCACTTGTAACATGCAAAAATTATGTTTACCGAGACAGGTTTGTGAGCTAGGGACTACTGCAATTGAAAAAAAAACGTTTTAGGGGATAACTGGGACTCTCTCACTGCTCAGAGTGATCATTATTGCGTTCGCAAGGGTTAGTCACTTGGAGATGTTGATTGATCGCATCACGGCTTAATAATGTATTATCATGAAACATTAATTAGAGGGGTACAAGGGAACTCTGTTTTGTTTGTGGCGGTCATTAGTCAGATACCATTTGTAGCTGTCTGTCTGATGCTAGATTTGACAAAGCAGCTGAAGCAGAATCTGTACGCATGCGTTGAACCAATAACCCCCTAAAAACGATAACTAATAACAAACGCAAACAGTGATTATAGTACTTTTCGTGCCTTTAATAATTTGTTAATATCGGCTCATTGTGTTATCAATCCATTGCCTCAAGTAACGGACCCTGGCATAGACGCCATAATACCCTCGGTCAGCGCACCCGCTTCCCCATGATACAACACCTTCGAGGAAGAACTTTCCGTTGAATTCACAGACCATGGGTCCACCTGAATCACCCTGACACGAGTCCTTGCCCCCTTCATCGAGTCCAGCACAGACCATGGAGGCGTGGATTGATGACCCGTAAGCCCTTTTGCATTTACTTTCGGAAACAATTGGAACAGAGACCTGCATGAGGACACTGGGTGAAGACCCTCCAGAAGACAGTCTACCAAATCCTGAAAGAAAAAAAAAACAATGGCAATACACAGTTATTTATTAAAGACGATTTCTTCCAAAATATGTTGCGAAGCCTGCTACAGTACTAAGGCTCAGATTTTAGTTGGTGCATAATTCCGAAGTTCTCCCGGTTGAAGCAACTTAAAGTATTGATGCATCGGATCCTATATAACCCCTCCTCCCCTCTCATTGCGTTTTAGTCCAATAACAAAAGAGGAATGGAGAGGACCAAATTGTGACAAACACTGGTAACCAACAGCCTCCAATTTTCCATCCAAATTGTTACTAATTGACCATCGCGGTTGAATCAGTAGCAAGAAATGTCTACAGAGTGTAAGCAAATTAGAAAGCGATTTTACTACCTACCATTTACGTTTCAGTCGGTAAATTTATAAGTGAAACTAAAATATAATTATTGTTTTGCTATTTATGGAATTTATTATTTTATTTAGTTATTAACTCTTGCTCATAAGTCGAGAGCTCTGACAATGGGAGTGTATACCATGGAAAATTGTAGTCATTTGGTGGAATTTAGGAAACAATCAAATACTGCAGCCACTCGAGTAGACGTCATTGGCGGCCTCAAGGAGTGGCAACAGTTTAACGTTTGATTACCTGTAACCCAACATCTTTTGCCATCCGGGACTCTTCCGCTTGATCCAGGCAAGCATGCCATTCCGACAGCGTTGTTAATTTGTGCGGGCCTGCGCAGTTTCAACATGGCGATGTCGTGAGCCATACCATAGGGTCGTTTGTAGCTGTGATGAGGGACGATCCTTTCAACTTCAAAATCTTGTTCAGTTCCTACATTGCCCATACGTTTATGAGCTCCAAGCCTGTAAAATCGGAACTAAAATTATGAAAAAGCCCTTCCTTCCCGTTAATTCAGACAAAATGTCACAATTAGCAATTCATAGAGCCGAAAGCTCTTCCTCCGTGTAAGTAATTATGAGTGTCCAATTATAAATGAAACAGAATTTTGAAGTATGAACGAATCGTGGAAATAATGAGATGTGCAGAATTAGATAATTGCTAGAATTGTAGAATTATGATTACTGTACATATCCTCAGTGGGTCTCTAGGGGAGGGGACCGGGGAACCCGACCCCACCCCTCTTTTTGTGTTAAAAAAAAAAATCGTAAAAGCCAGCAGGGCAAGTAAAGCAATACCCCCCGCCCCGTTAGCTTAAGGTTAGTATCCGCCACTGCACATTTCTATTTTTCTTAAACCTTTAGCTAGAACCACGATTCACAAGTAAACATATTGCTTTGAATTAAATCGTGTTTAAATAAAAGATTATTGTGGTTTGTTGTTGTTGTTTGCAAAACTAGACTAACAATATAACATATACAAACTCTATGAGGACCTAATACTGTTAGTATTGTATCTGATTGTTTCAAAGGGAATTGATAGGAAAAGCTTAAAGGGTGCGAGAATTAGGAATCGTTTCGCATTTTTTCCGCTTAAAGGGCTCAGTCACGGTTAAACGGTTTGAAAAGTTTAGCTAAGCTTTTCAAATTCGTTGTTTACAATAAGTGTCAATCTTCTCCATCCTTAACCATCCTTGTTCCTCTATGGTTTATTATTATCTCTTTGATGTTTTTCTATCTTTATAAAGTGTTATCTTCAAGTTTTTCTTAATTTAACGGTTATTTTGTCGATGGTCAAAATAGCTCAAAATACCATGACCGAGCCCGTCTTTAAATCTTCATCATTTTTTCCTTCTCAAAGTTTACATTATTTGCGTGTAATTATGATGTTTTTTTGTGAGATCTATTCCCCTGTATACTCGCACTCTTCCCCTTACCATTAACTTATACCCTTCTAGTGACGATCTAGAGAGAAAGTTTGAGATGAATTAATAGCCTCATCTGAGTTCTGAAAAACAAAATCTGTCTGGCCAGGTTGGGCCTTTTCCATGTTTGATCGATTGAAGTGGCCTGCCATTGGTATACATATTTCCAGCATCCTTATTTCTACGTTTTTGCGTGAGTGTGTTGTAAATTTTGAAAGCTGTTCTAAGTACTGAGCAAGAAAATCGGTTTTGATGGAATGAAAAGGTTAAGCCTTTCTCATAAAGTTTGATCAATTGAAACGGCTTGAATTTACCAGTGAGATGATTAACTGAAGTGAGCGGATTTTGTCAGTGAGATATCATGAGGTTTGATTAACTTAAATGACTTAAATTTGCCAGTGAGATATATATATCCTGCGAATGGGTTTTCAACTGGCATATACCTATTTAAGGATATAGTTTGTTTACGCTTAATTTTGCAAATAGATGTTCTTTATGCTGTTTTTCTCATTGCTTTCACCAGCAACCTACTCACCTGACACGTATGCTTGAAGGCGAGTCTTTCGAGATGCAGTGGGCTGCAGTAACAACCCATCGCGGATGTACCAAAGTGCCTCCGCAGAACGGGAAACCAGAAGGAGTCCTGATCATTGCTTGCCACGGCCAGGCACCTTGAGGGGCCTGGGTACCTCCAACAATTCGCGTACTGGGTTTATATCCACATTTTCCTGATCCACCGTCACCGCCGCCACCGTTACCGCCGCCGCCGCCATTACCGTTACCGCCACCATCACCGCCACCGCCGCCACCACTGCAGTAGTTGCAAGTTTCCCGACAGTTCTCCTTCATGTAGTCTAACCAATGTGGTACTTCGCAATAACTTTGAAAATCCCTGCAGTTTACCGTCTTGTCCTCACAACCTCGAATAATGAAAAAAGCAGTAGCAAGACGTGTTGGTATGAAACAGAACCCAAGAAATAACTTAACTTAAATGAAATCAAGGCAACTGGTCCCTCCCCATTTAGCTGCTACGGGAAAATCACCAAAAAAAGGCAACCTTCTTGTGAATTAAGTACTGATTCATTAGTACAATGTAGGTTAAAACTGAAAAAAAAAAAAACCAGTATTCTACCACCCGTTTTAACAAAGTAAAACTTTAGTGAATTATTTATGTCAATGTTATTAATGATATGGATATTTTAGCCGTTTTCTTAGATGCGACAATTACCATGTGATAGGCTTGCCACAAGAGCAAGGAGCAACCCGCTAAGCATCAGTAAGGACTTCATGGTGCAAAAGTGAGAGTATCGCAGCTTTCTGTGCCATCTCCTTATATCGTGAACATCATCATATAACAACTCATCCTGAACAAGCGCAGAAGGAAGAATAAGTAAATAGAAAATAGCATAGTCAACAAACTTTATTGCGCAGCGTGAGTACACACAGAAAGTAGGATTTTATCTGCGTAAATAGTGAAGGTAATATTTCATAAGCAATAACCTAAGACTCAATTTTTGTTATTGTGTAGTGATTTATTGCATATTGCAAATTTTGCACATCTGGATAACCTGGACAAATTTTAATATGTGATATTACATGCATGATATGCTATCAAAAGACTGATATTTATTTTTTTTTATTGCAACTCCAGGGATCATCCAACAAACATTTCCAATTTGTAATTTTCAAAATACCTTTTATTTATTAATTCGAGGTAGCGTAAAAGCTAATCTTTGATAACTAAGGTTTGATTTAGATGACAACTTTTTCATGTTTTATTTTTACGCCTGGGAGCAATATTTATTAATCACGGCTTTTTGGTTCGCCCCAGCTGGAAATAAAGCGATTTTGATCTCGCCATGGTTCAAAATTTGGAGAGACTAAATGAGACTGTAAGGACGATTAGATGTTTACCGCAGTCAACGAAGTCGGCTAAAAGGCCATGGCATCTTAGCTACATAAATTTAGTGAAAAGCCACCCCTCGAAAGGTCAAGAAAAAATGACCATTGTTAAAACCCGATAGCAGTCACCCCCCCCCCCCCCCCGCCCCTGGTAAGTAGCGACCCCCTGTAAGTAGTGAGCCTATTCCAACTTCCAACACCGAAAAGTGCGAAAAAACGTGTCAAAAGTATACTTTTTCTGATGAGTAGTCAACTGAAATTTACGTAAGGTACTTAACCTGAAAATTAAAGTTACGCATACTAAACAAAGTATAAAAGCATCGCCAGTACCAAGAAGCTTTGTGAAAGGTCACTTTGTGCTTCATCCGTTCACGTTTCGCCATTTTAACACAAAAACCGTATAACTGGCATCGAGCAACAGTTACGTACTAACAAAAGCTTTTCATCAAAGTATGCGGGAAATTGAAAACTTTGTGTCATTTTCAACAGGAGCCGAGGGTATTTAAATACAAACTTTTCCACTTGAATTAAAGGGGCTCAGTCACGGTTAAACGGTTTGAAAATTTTAGTTAAACTTTTCAAATTCGTTGTTTGCAATCCGTGACAATCTTCGCCATCCTTAACCATCCTTGTTCCTTTATGGTTTATTATCATCTCTTTGATGTTTTTCTATCTTTACAAAGTGTTATTTTTAGGTTTCCTTCAATTTAACGGTTATTTTTTTCGATGTTCAAAATAACTCAAGATGCCGTGACTGAGCCCCTTTAAACGGGCTCAGTCATGGTATTTTGAATTATTTTGACCATCGACAAAATTACCGTTAAATTAAAGAAACTTGAAGATAACACTTTATAAAGATAGAAAAGCATCAAAGAGATAATAATAAACTTTAAAGGAACAAGGATGGAGAAGATTGACACTTATTGTAAACAACGAATTTGAAAAGCTTAGCTTACAATAAGTGTCAATCTTCTCCATCCTTGTTCCTTTATGGTTTATTATTATTATTATTATTATTATTATTATTATTATTATTATTATTATTATTATTATTATGTCTTTGAAGTTTTTCTATCTTTATAAAGTGTTATTTTCAGGTTTCCTTCAATTTAACGGTAATTTTGTTGATGCATGCTCAAAATAACTCAAATTAGTATCACCCAACTAGTGGTCTAATGCAAATCCTGCATTTTGATTGGCTACGCTACTAGTGGTCTAATGGTAATAGTCATCGAGTAGCGAAATTCGCCGGTTTTTCTTTCGTTTTTTCCCCCAAATATTTCTTCAACTTGCATTCGCTAACTTTATTACTGCCTTTTCTGTCCGACTAGTTGGGTGATACTAAAACAATTAGACCCTTCGCCCTCAAGGGCCACGGGTCAATAGCCCATTCGGCTTCGCCTCATGTGCTATTGACCCGTAGCCCTTTCGGGCTACGGGTCTAATTGTTAAATATATACCGTGACTGAGCCCCTTTAAAACTGAAAACTCGACCAGCGCGCACCGAGATATCCAGGATACAGTAGAGTAGCAGAGCAATGCATCTTGAGGTAGAATCTTAACTAGCATTCCTTCTGAACAACAACACGATCTAGACATGAAAAGCCTCATAAATTAAAACTGGAACGAAGAATTTGCACTTGCATGGCAAACAAAAGGAAACATGATAAGAAGAAAAGTAGCGAAAGGCTGCTAAATTACTGTGATGAATGATCAAACCTTTTCTGAGGATAGTTCTTATAGAACGAAAAACTGTACTTAACCGGCGCGTGAACGATGAATATCGGCTATATTGGCAGGCTAGAAATCTATATTTTCGGAATATCACACAGGACAAATTTTAATGACTACAGCGTTTCTCGTGGCACTAACTACAAGAGATTTGAACTTTGAAACTTAAAATTCTTATTTATTCATAGCATTGCCATTTCAGCGAAAAACTCTAAATATGGGATAAACTGCAATACCTGCATCTACTGAGGTAAGCCAGATTCCATAAATAACACGTTTATTGACTGTGGATTCACAAACTGAAACCTTCACACGCAATGTCATTAATCGGTTTAACAATCGGAATGGTTGCCAGCAACTTTCAACCAGATTTAAAAAAAAATAAATAATAAAAAAAAAAAATAAGAAACGCTCTTCGCTATCTTTAAGGCGACCAGCTTACATGGTGCTGGTGAGAGAATTCAATTAGGGAGGGAGCGTGGCCTAGTGGTAGAGCGCTGGACTTACAATCCGGAGGTCCCGGGTTGTTAACTAGTTATGTTTAATTTATATCATATTTGTTTGTTACGCGCATTTGAGCATATTCACGTGGAATTTGCGCGATATAAATGTTAATTATTAAGATTATTATCACTCAAGCAGTTTAAGGCCTGGGCCAGGAATGTGAAGTAGAAATATGGTTGGACAGCTATATCTCTTGTTATGTTTGTTTTACTCAGCTGAACTTTTCCCTGATGATAAAACTCGGCGACCCGCCTTGCCTTAACGTATTATCTTGACCACGTGACATGTCACGTGACCGTTTTGTTAAATTTTGGTAAATCGGCGAATTGGTGGCGAATTTTCGGTCTATTGATTAATAAATGAGCGTTTTCGAAGCAAATTGAAATTATCTACCTTGCTACGCTTGGAATGATCTTCCTTGATTTCGTTTTTAGAAGATATAGATGATCAAAGGTCAAATTTTGTTGAAAAAGACGACTTTTTACCCTTTAAAATTTTTCTGAGAAAAGAGGGACGGTCATTCCAAACGTGAGAGGATGAAAATGATTGATCTGTATCTTAAACGCGTTTTTGCGGGAAGATATTACTAAAACCCGCCACCAATTCCTCAAATAATGACTATTTTCCGCTAAACATCACGTGACATGTCACGTGACCTGTCAGAAATACCAATTCTACTTTAAAATGTTCAGGACGTTAAAACCTAACTGTGTGGTAAATCTGGTTTCATTGCCATTTATACTTTCAAAAATATAACTACTAAATTATTTTTACCAGTAAAAGCCTTTGACCCAGGTCTTAAACTACTTGAGTAGTCACACCTTCCTTTTCATGAAATTCTATGTGTATGCTAGTAAACTAAACGACAGTTTGCTTTTGTTAACTGGACATATATTATTAAAATCAATTATAACTACAAAGTTGAAAATTTGTAAATAAACACGTATAAACTACTCGTAACTTAGCTATGTTCCTCTAGCTAGTTTTGTTGTTGGTCTGTGTTTTGTTGTTTTGTTTTTTCTCCGTTTGTTTTAATTGTAGCTAACGCGTGTTTTACAAGCTTAAGCATCTAAACTGTGGTTAATGAGCTCTGCAGTTTACACCATAGCTGTCATCTAAATTTGTCGCCAGTTCTGTTATCTTCTCACTCTTAATCATCGTGCAATAGCCTCAGTAGCCAATGTAAAGTAATTGTTTTACCATATGGGAAATCATACGTAAAAGCTCCCAATATTTTCCCACCAAGCTCTCATGTGATTTCAGCGTACCCTACCCCTTCAAACTCTCTCAAGCCCCGATTTCCGACCCTGTCCCAATTGGGAGCTATCATTCAAGCTAGGCTGTTCTCTGCTTTCCCCCGTCCCTTCTTGTATTCTTAGCTTTTTCCTTTCCCATCTCTTTTTCTTTTTGTGGTTGTAATTATCATTCGTGAGAAAGTGGCTTCTGGTGTAATGTATATAGTATCGTGGATATAGCCATAGCACAGTACTTTGTTATTGTAATTTGTGATACGTGTGTTTTGTTAAAGGTGTGTTACTTAAGTCAGGCTAATAACCGAGCCCCCTTCCCCCTCCCCCACCCACCCACCCCCCGCCCCCCCCCCCAAAAAAAAAAAAAACTACAAGAGATTTTTCAGCAATAAAGACAAACAGTGGATTCGTTGCTCAATACCTTTTATTGATCGTCTTAAAGGTATGTACATCTATGCCTAATATCGGCTCATTGTACTGTCAATCCATTGCTTCAAGTAACGGACCCGTGTGTAAACGCCATATTTTCCTGGCGAAGCACATCCGCTTCCCCACGATACAACACCCTCGAGGAAGAACTTTCCATTGAATTCACAAACCAAAGGGCCCCCTGAATCCCCTTGGCACGAGTCCTTGCCTCCCTGTCTGAGACCAGCGCAGACCATGGAGTCGTGGATCGATGAGCCGTAAGCCCTCTTACAGCTACTTTGAGAGACGATTGGTACTTCAACCTGCATGAGTTTGGTTGCTAGAGAGCCACCTGAAGACAGCGTTCCAAATCCTAAAAAAAAATGATGTGAAAAAAGCGTAGGGTGAAAGGATTGATGTCCTCATTAAAGAATGAGCTGGATAACATTGAGTTAACTTGTTGAACTCGCCAGATTGCAAGTTATGGACTTCGGTTGAAAGAAGGTGGAATTTTGCAAAGAACTGACGTGGATTAAGTTAATTAAAGCATTGCTGGAAATGTCGTTACCTGTAACCCAACACATCGTGCCATCTGAAACTGCTCCACTTGATCCAGGCAAGCAAGCCAGATTGACAGCTTGGTTTATTTGTGCAGGACTGCGCAGTTTCAGCAAGGAGATGTCGTGAGCCATGCCGTATGGTCGTTTGTAGCTGTGGTGATTGATGATTCTTTCGACATCGATAACCTGTTCTGTTCCAATATTCTTGTTGCGATAATGAGCTCCAAGCCTGCAAAATTAAGAATCATGAACTAGTTAAAGCCATCATTCATCCTCCTATTCATTGTCTTTCCTGTCTATAGTAGCAATTTCATGTATCTATTTAGAAGAACAAGCAACCAAACAAAAAATTATGTATATATGGCAGAGCTGTTTTCACAGACATAGGTATTGAATGACAGTAATGTCACTGAACAGAATAATAGTCATTCAAAAGGATAGCGACATCTCTGGAGAAGAGGGCAAAGAATATCCCGTTTACATGTTCAGTATGACGAAAACAAGCAGTGTTAATTAGTTGTGTATATTTATTGTGCTTATTGTGATCATCCCTGTGAGAGTAGTTCTGAAAAGAGCCACTGAGTTCTTGATACAAGCCTTCAGACATACGACCTGCATACATGCATACACGATGAAAAATAACCTGAGCGCACGTAATCTGAGTCATGTGGTCTTACATGAATGGCTCGACGCCCTTCAAAGGAGCAACAGAACAAACAACAGAAAAAATTTCCCTAGCCCTAAGCCACTAACAGCTGCTATAATATTAAAACAAGAGCAGCTTACGAGTGCTGCTACACTACTGGTTTTCTTCTGTTTAATATCTCACCTTACGCCAATGCTTGAGGCAGATTTACCAGAAGTACAGTGAGCCGCAGTGACAACCCACCGTTCATCAACTAAAGTTCCTCCGCAAAAACCAAAACCCCGAGATGTGATCAATGCCTGCCAAGGCCAAGCCCCTTTGGGAGCTTCAGTACCGCCCACAATTCTTGCTCTGGGTTTATATCCGCAATTCCCTGAACCACCTCCTCCACCACCACCACCTCCGCCGCCGCCGCCGCCGCCGCCGCCGCCGCCGCCGCCGTCGCCGCCGCATTTGTTGCAGGACTTCATACAGTTCTCTTCCATATATTTTTCGTATTTGCCTCGGCAGTACCCTTGCTGTGCCCACCTCTGGCAGTTTTGGTTTCTATCCTGACATCCTGAAAAAGTTATTACGCATTTTATAAGGCAGCCGTAATAAATCTTAACAAAAAGTTTTTATATCCAAGCTCAATTCCGCAGCTAGCTCATCGTTAGCAAGAGGATTGCCAAAGAATTGCCCACAAATTCTTATTTGATATATACAATTCCTAAACTAAATTCTTTCAGGCCTTGAACAAGGCCTCAACTCAAGATCGTCGTTATTATTAAACCACACTAATACTTTACTTTTCACCATTCATCTCCCAACAAAGATAGGGGAAAAACTTGTGAAAAACTAAAAATATACAGCAGTTTTTTAAATTTATTTTGGAGAATTAATCCAAAGAGGAAGGTGTCTTAATTCCCAGGTGGCTATGAACCACCCAAATAGAGTGAGGTATTTTTAATAAAAAAAATTACCTCTCGGTGAATTGCTTCATTTGGTTGAAGGTTGGATTAGAAATTTGAAAATAGTTCCACCAATACTATTTAAGCATCCAAAGGAATGGGTGGCCCTATCACTGCTTCGGTCTGCTCAGGTTATTCTTGGTTTTCACGTGACGTCAGAAAAAAACTAAAATTAATTTTTTTTTGTTTTTACCTTTATCGGGTAAAAGTTATTTTTAAACATATATCAGCTGGCCTGTCTTCAGCTCGGTAGACCGCTTTGTTGTGAAAATAGAACACGGTTTTTTTCACATTGCGTGACATCGGGATTGTTTCTGGTAATATGTTACGTGCACGAAAATATCGATTCGCGTTATGTTTTCGAGTTCTGAGTAACTAATATGTTGAGAGAAGTGCCTATGCGAATGTTCTTAGGTTTAACAGAGAGAATAAATGTTTTGAGAGAGTCAAAGGAAACTCCAGATGTTTCCACTGGTTTCCGGCCGCCATATTGGAGTCCCTCAGACGGGCTCCAAGATGGCGTCTCCATTCTAAACACTATAATTTTCAGTGATACCTTTAGCCGAATAACTCGAATTGGGAATGTCGCACATCCCAAAACTTTTGCGCGTTGTTTATTTATTACTCTTCTACGATATTTCAATTTCTTGACTCAATTAATTGATTGGTAAGCGATTTTATTTTTCACTTGCGTGATAATTAAGCTTACTTGCGTGACGTGAAAACCACCAATATCTTGGCCAAGTAAGATCTTAGTTAATACAAAATGCCGACCATAGGATCAAACAAACATTAGCGTTTTCTCAGTGTAATTTTTTATAGTTTCGTACTTGGTGATCCTCGACACAAGTGTAAGTTAGCTCGCACTGCAGATGAATCCGAACTGAAACAAAAAATTGTACATACGAACTTGCAGAAGATTTAGTCCGGTAGAAACGCTGTCTACATTGTTTGAATCGCTGAAAACAAAGTCTTGAAAAGATCATGACTAGTTCTATGGTTAGAAAACAACCCTTAAAAAATACGCGCGCTAATTGGTTTAAAGTCGTTCCTCTAACTCGATAAAAACATAGAACTAGGACGAGCTGTTGACGTAGTGATGGTGCGAGCAAGGATAATTTACCTTTTGATCACCAAAGTTAACAAGTTGTCCTCCTTTTTTCGTCGCGGTCCTTTTTAAAAGATTTAGAAAATATGTTCTCCGTATTTCTATAGAGTTATAGAAAGACGAGCTAGTGAAAGTTTGGTTGATCTCTGGAAAAAGCCGCCGCTTGTATAACCACAACATTTCTTGTTCTTCCAATCTTTTACTCGTGTTTCAATAACTCGATAAAAACACAGTGCAAGTTTTCTATTTTCAATTATTAACAGTTTTTGTCTTAAATCATCAATTACCTTGTGCGAAAGCCGCCAAGACTGCTATGCCCAAAATACAGATTGCCACTGAAGAGTGCATTGTCGAATGCAATTCAAGCAGAATCAGTTTGAAAACTTCACACTAGGTTAACCTTCTTATATGCTGAGCATTGAAGTTGCAATACTCAACCTGAACAAGCACAGAAGGCTCAATCTGTAAAGAAAAGCTTGAACAGTCATCATAGTGGATTATCGAATATGATTCAACAAGATTAAATTTTGGATCTTGAAACAATATTTACAACTTTTCAATTCATATGCGATCAAATATAACTTTCTTTTGTTTTGCAGTCATTCGTCGAAAGACGCGATTAAAGAACATCTGGATATCTAAGCAAATTATTTTTGCAAACAATGATCAACGTTTTCTCCTGCCTCCAAAGTTTCACAAGGCTACCAAACAAAAAGGTTTCAAGTAACTTTGGGGGTCACTGTCCATTCTGCCATCAGCATTGTCTTTAGCAAACCAAGACGACTTAAGTATTTTAGAGGCCATCTGAATTAACTGATTTTGTTGTTTGCAAATTAAGAATCATCAGTCATGTCATTTTTTGAAACAGACTTTCTGTTTGCTTTCCCACCAGCCAAAATTATCAGTTTGGAAACTGGATAAATAGAAATTAGAAGTTATTTGCACTTTTTTTGTTATATATTTTGATGGCTATACAAGGTGTGACAATAATGGCTCGTTGTTATGTTGCTATTGTGGCCAAACTCAGTATTACGGGCAGACCAATATAATTTATGAAATCTTTAAATCTTAATTTGACACCCTTGTGCAAATTAGGTAGCGCTAGCATTTTGGGTCAAATTGAAGCAGCGCTAGATTGTAACTTCTAGGCTTCGCTTGCACACAAAATGCTGCTAGAACAACACTTAATGAAGACATAAATTAAATTATCAAAAGATATATGAACCTATAATTAGCTTTTAACGATTTCCCCAAGACACGACAACATAATTTGAAAAGAATTGCTGGACTTAACTAGTTTGCATTAGAAACCTGTGATATGATAGCCACTATATCCCACTTTCTTAATGCTTTAGCTGGTTCATATCACCATTATCTTGAGTGTTTCCTTCAGCGACAATTTCCTTTAGATTTTGGAATTTCATAGTAAATGATGTTTTCGGTGAAATGAGAAAAACAGAAAACGCAGAAATTATTGTTGTAAATTCATAATTTTTGACTTATACTTCATTGAAGGATTGTTAGCTTTTTATTCTTATAATTCAGTGTTTTGCTCTCTTTTTATTCACACAATGTCGACAATGATTTAAAGGTGGCCGAACACAGTTTTCGCGCGTGCTTTTGCTGATGCAATATTTAGCACGTGCACAAGGATTCAAAAAACAAACTTGCCGTCAGTAGAACGATCATTTTATTTGCTCAACACCCGCACTATCTGTGCTGTTTTTCTCTACAGTTGAACGCAGTGTATTGATGGTTTTAATCTTTTATTACATAGATATGTTAGAAAAGGTAACGATGCAAAGAACCCAGAAATTTTCAGCTTTTGTTTGTTACCGAAAGAACCCAGTTAAATGCAACGCATGCGCAGTTGCTCGAAAAATTGAGACCGATTGTTTTAGCAGAAACATGCCGATTTCTAACGATCCAGTCGTTAGAATTTCAAGAAATTTGGCAGAAAAATAGATCAGAGACCACGTGGATGATCTATCAAAAAAATCTGAAATTTGACATAGGGATTTTTTAATAATAAAGAAAACGATTAACGGCGAATTACGAAAATCGCTTATGACAAAACTTTATTAGAACCGTGTTGACAGAAGGGATTTAATATCATTTCTTAGCATCTAACATCTTGATTTTTTTTTAAATAAACAAAAACCATTATTTAAGCCTTGTTTTTAACCAGCCCTGTTACCATGGCAACAGCACACACCGATAGTTAAAATGCGAGAATAAATATTTCCGTGGTTAACCTTGACTCTTGCAAAAAATGGGCGCCAAAGCATAAATAGTTTAAAAGCTATGGTGAATTAGGCATGGGCACTTGAAATTATGTTCGGCCACCTTAATAACAGAGTTGTAGAAATCCTCATACGAACCTAATAAATAGAACTTTTCCGTACTGAAGCACTTGATAGTGGCTGATCGTACGAGAAATCATGGAAATTAGATTTCTTGAAAATATAGTTCAGGTTACAGTAGACAGGGCGGGAAATCAATCCCGATTTTTACGTGCTCCTACGTACTCCCTTATATGAGGAAAGTCCCTGGTAAACACTTCCATTTTAATGACAAATGGCAACCAGCCACGCAAATGATTTAAAAATAGGTCGTGTCTTTTCATCGCTTTACGATTTCATTTGTCTGCAGTTATGAGCTGCAAACTTTGGCATAAAAGTGAAAGATCTTGACCTCGGCGCGATTGTGCAATATTCGGGTTCATCAATTTTCCTCGATACAGCTGCGTATAAACAACAACAAAACGTTTTCTTGGGCAAAATCTAAATTGAAAATATAATACAGTTTTCTTTTGGGTATACATAAGTGTTGTATTGTTATTGTTAATGCAAGTAAGTAACACTGTAAGTAGAGTATTTATTATATTTTATTATCAAAAAAACAAAAAAAAAAAAAAAAAATACATAAAAACAGGGCCAGGTTTTTCAAAGAGTAGATAACACAATATACACATATCTCAGTTCTTGTAAACTGTTTATTCGTCAAATGTTTTTTTTAATTGGCCTTCCCAAGACCAAAATCACCTAAATATATTTCCGGAAATTCTCAAACATGTTCTAATTATGTCACAGACAATGTTTTAGATATCTTAAATACCACTCTAACATTGCTTAAAAATCGCAGAACTGGATCTTCTCTGGGGATGAAAGTTCTTTCAATTAATAGAAAAGAAAACAAAGGAGAAAGCAGGAAAACTCTTTCAATCATCCTTCTACGAAATATCTCAATGCTTTTTTACCGATCTCGAAAACTTAATTTTCAGCAACTTGAGCAAGTGATTTTCCCCAAATTTTGTTTATGGCATTTTTTACTTGAATAGGAATCTTTAATGCTTAACATGAACAAACACAGAAGCCTAAATCTGTAAAAAAAAAACAAAGGAAAACAAAACAAACAAAAAACGGTCGGACAGTCATCATAGTGGATTACGGAATACGATTCAAG
>JAHPZR010033155.1:47500-50000 GCA_019787425.1 Platygyra sinensis | reverse complement strand
CTTCTCAACAGTTTCCTTGAGTTTTACAGCTTTGAAGTTTTTTCATCAAGTGATATGAGAAAGAATGAAGCATAAAGCTTCGCATCGAAAAATGGCGGTTGACATGAAACTTTGAATTTACCTCATGTAATTAGATGCGAAATGCTACATTTTGTGACGTCTTACATGAAACAAAACAAAAGTCGTAAACAAACTCTCGAGAGTGCGCAGAACGGACTGGAAATCATCTTTAAACAAGTAATCGAAATTTCTTGAGACCCATTTTTAAACTCGTGGCTACGCGAAGCGAGTTTCTTGCGGGGACTTCGATATGCAAATGTGTCACTCACTCACTCACTCATCACTCACTCACTCACTCACTCACTCACTCACTCACTCACTCACTCACTCAGGTGTAGATACTGTTCGTAATTAGTCGGCCCGAACGAGAGCGTCCGATCTAGCCAGACGCCATGTTGGAATAGTAGGGAGCTTAAGCACGCGCGTTTTTGAGACGCGGACGGCAACCGGAAGAGAAAATTTCGCGTGCCAGGACTGTGATATCTCCAAGATTTTTATACTAAGCATCTCTAATGGAGGAAAGATGCTTAACAATGTATATACGGTTGTGTGAAGACAAAGGAAAGGGAAAGCAGCTCGCTTCCGGTTACCGTCCGCGTCTCAAAAACGCGCGTGCTTAAGGTCATTCCCCAGTATTGCATTGCGCATCCCTACTGCGCATAATTTTACGTGTGATTAGCGCGCGCGCATTAGAAAATGGCGGCTTTTTCTTTACGACTGGACCTCGCCGAAGAGGTAAATCGACATTTTCTCGAAAACGAGTACGGTGACCTATCAATTTTTCTGTCGTTTTGATTTGATTAGTAAATTTCTCTATGTAAAATAAATATGGGCCAATTCTCAGTTTTGAGAAAAAAACAATCGTCGGAAACGTGAATTTAGCAAGCAATCGTGGTGCTTTTATAAGGGTTTATATGGTATAAACAAGGTGCTGTTGCTCCTAAACGAACATGGGGACCCCTCATTTTTATTTCCAATTTAAGTTCCTATAATGTAAACAATCAATTGGCAAAGTTTGAGAAAAATCTCAGTTTAGGTTCTATTTCAGTGGAATGACCTTAAGCTCCCTAGTAACCGAGCCCGACGCCATGTTGGAAAAGTAACTGTGCAACCCGAGGCGTGCTTCGTGCCAGCCTTGTAGCTTTTAATTTATTAGGTGTTTCGCTAAATTGAAGAGGAGTTGACTTCGAATGTTTGACTTAGTACAATGGCCAACTTGAAGGCTGAATTTCATGAACAATATATGACGAAGAGATGAACATTTGTTTGCTGGAAAGTCACCTGAAAATAAGTAAATCTCATGCTAATGTGATAAGCTTTGATGAGAATGTGTCTTATTTGTCGACCTCAATGAACTTATATGAGCGAAACGAACAATTTTTTTATGAACAAAACAGCTATTGAACTGTCAGGACAAACATTGGCACCGTTTTATAATATTAACCTGAAGATGGCTGGTCTTTGCTGGTGTGATAACCCCAACTATTGTTATAAATATAACACGTTGTTTCAGCCTAGCAGTAGTCTTTGACTTAATATCATTTTACTTTTCAAGTTTGGCTGATTAAATCTCCAGCAAGATCCAACATTTAATCAAACAAGATCTATGTTCAAGGCTTTGCAGTGTTTGTTTTTTTTTATCTCGAGTTGACCACATTCAACCGACATCGAGTGAAGTTTAGATTTAAGTTGTGTTCTCCACACTTGTTGTTTATTTAAGTATATACATTTGAACTCTGAGTGGGATGTGAAATGCACTAATTCCCAAATACTGTCTTCAGTTTACATTTTTGCTTCCTGATTGTAAAGATAGCAAGGGGAAAGAAATCCCCTATGAGCTTGTTGGCCAACACATTTATGGGTCGACAGATTTTCTGGATCAACCCAGAAAATGCTCTCGAAAGAGGCTAATAATTTTAATGTTTTTTACGTGCAATATAGAGACAATGGTTCCGCATTGAACAAGAAGCTAAGTGTTGTCCAGCTTTGAGTGAGTAATGCACCAATAATTGCAAATTTACCAACATGTTTCATCTCTAGATTACTTGATCCACGAGTATGGCCATAGGTGTCCTTTGATTAGAGAAAGGTGTCAAGAAGACATAGCGACGTTGACCACGTCTTCCCGCTCAAATCCGACCGAGCTTGAATAGTGAACCTCGGTATTTCGGAAAATAGGGCGTATTATTCGGAAAACCTTTATTTTATTTTATTTATTTCATTTTAATGAATTGACCTTCGTAAACTACAATTCTTAAGCTTTCAGAACATAGATACTTTACTGGGGTTTGAGTTAAACGTGCGACCGTAAACCGAGCGCCAACGAATGATGGTCATCTGGGGAAAGGTATAATTTAACCCTCGATATGAATGCCCTGTATTCAATTTTTTTGACAAAGGATACAAGCCTGAATCAAATATTTTTCAAGTTCTCAAACAT
>JAHPZR010033155.1:37500-42500 GCA_019787425.1 Platygyra sinensis | reverse complement strand
CGCCCTTAACTGCAGACTAATTACATGCCAGTGTTTAATAAACCGAACTGAAATAAACTCTTATGTTTAGCAGTGGCTTCCTGCTGTGAATTATATTGCGCATGTTGGGAGAGACCCTTCTGGCATCCTTTCTTTTCTTACATGCATTGATATATTTCCTCGGGCGAAATTTGACAAAATACATGCTAAGAAAACCATTTACTTTGGAAAGGTTATGTTTCTCAGATGTATATAGTTATATTTAGATGAAAAAAAAACTCCGTAAACATCTCCTTTTTGTACCAAAAAAGAAGTGCCTCTTAATTAGAGTCTATCGTATAGCGTGATTATGCTCAGTAAAACCGTAGTTTGCTCGTTCTCAATTGATTTTGCGCTGATCGTGTTTCGTCAAAATACAGCAGATTACATGTGAAAAGAACTTTACCATAGGGTCTACTTGTAAACAAGACAATATCTAGCGGTTTCTCTAGGGCTGTTTCCATTCCATTCATGCATATGGACATAAACTCAAATATAAGAAATGGATAACCCCAGTCTGCAGGCTATTGTTCTATGCGAACTTTTATTCTTTACAATATTTAAATAATCGTCAGTTTTGTCATTGGTTGGCGCGCGACATCCGGCACGCGCTGCACACTGAACCCTGATGTCCACTAAAGAGGGAAATAAGTTATGTTATCATCTTGTGCTGTCGTTTGAAGCGAGTGGGGACTCTTACAAACGAGCCGCGATTAGGAGCTCGGCTATTATCGTTCACTCGTCCTAAATTGACAAGTGCTTGAAGGTCATGGATAGGGGCTCAGAATTTCGGTCAGTTAGACATAGGAAGCTTTTCAATTGCAGACATTCTAAACAAGAACCCGTGTGAACCGACAGGAAACTTTTCTGTTCCAACCCGCTTGCCGGAAATGAACTCTGAAACGGCAACAAACTCTGAGAAGTATGTAGCAAAGGCAGCGGATAAATTAGACTTCGAAGATAACTCCGCTCAAGGTAAGCAGCATATGTTTGCGGAAATCGACGCTGACACGAATTTAGTCTTGGGGCAAACTGCTTAATCATCGTTAGTCGTATTATACATTTAATCGATTTCATCTTGTTAATGGTCGTAGATATGCTACCTGATGAACTAAGAACTTATCGCATCAAGATTCAAATGATTGCCTCTCGCTCCATGATATTTTTTCGCTTCAGTATACTAATAAGCTTTGGAAAGAAAGCATGGGAAGTTTATCAATTTTCAAGTGATAAAGATGCCGATTCTGTCTGACGCCCGCCGATGGTATACGTGTCAGATTCGCAAGTATATGCCTGAAAGCAATTATGGTCCTCGTAACAAGGCAGTAATACATTTACTTCTACCTAAAAGATCAGTTTTGTTATACACAGCATGCACAGAGACGCTTTCCGCTGGAAGACACCACGTGTAGTTTGTTAACGGTTCCCAATAGATAATTCAAGTATCTAGGATCCCTCCCGAGAGTTATATAAAGGATGCTTGCTGGCCCTTTCAGAAATGTTTATTTGAAATCATTTGTGAGTGAATGGCTTGCTATTTTGTTTATGCCAAATATTATGCTGTCCCGAAGAACGGGCAATTTGGAAAGTCTGATGAAGGCTAAATTATACGCAAGTAGTTTTCTGTGTAAACTGTGGCGGTATTTTTTTTTTTTTTACATTGACAGAGAACCAGACAAGGTTACAAGAATGAATAAGAAGGGAAAAGAAGGAGAAACGATCAATTTAGTATGAAAGGCAAACTGAACGAAGAAAATTATTGCTTTTAAAATGTTAAAGGCATCTAGTGTTTGTCTTACACCTACAGGCTCACCAATGCTAAAGCAAGACAATGTTCCTGAACGAAGGCCGAGTTCAGAGCTAAAGAAAAGACCACGAACTGCTTTCACAAACGAGCAAATCAAAGCCCTTGAGAGTGAGTTCCAGAGGAGCAAATACCTCAGTGTAGCTCGCAGAATGGAGCTTTCGAAAACACTGAAGCTCACAGAAGCGCAGATCAAGATATGGTTTCAAAACCGTCGGACAAAATGGAAGCGCAAGCTGGCTGCTGACATGGAGTACGCCATAGCAGCTCAAGGTTATCTGTATCCTTCACACCCGGTCTACCACAGGCCTAAGTATTTCTTCAACGATTCCATGACTCATGCCAGTCATATTCAACCATCACCCTTCACGATATGCCATCCACCCATGTGCATAACTCCACCGAACCAGTCTGTTGGAGGGTATCCACCGTCAACCCACTTCAATCCACCTCCATTTTAGGCAAGGGCCGGATTTGTAGAGAAAAAGGATTTACAGCTGTCTTGTGCATTTTTCATTCACCTGATAACCGAGCAGTGATTTGTATCTTCGTGTCTAGAGGTCTAGAAAAAAAAAACTTGCGTCCTAAATGTCTTTATATATGCTTAAGTGGTGTTCTTTGCGAAAAAAATTTTCTGATTAAATATCTTTTAGCACAGTTACAGTCTCTTAAAAAAAAGAGATTAATGCAAAGCACGTCTGTTAAATAAGGATAAAAAAGATAAACAAAGAAAGAGGTGCCTTTAACAAAGGCGATTTGTAATTGATGATTTTACAAAGGCGATATATTCCAGTCGTTTCTTTCGTCAAACAAGATCTATAATTCTCATTATGGAAGTGCGGGCTATCACGTTTGTATAGTTCAGGGTCGTCTTTATGCTACAATAAAGTAAACCAAACAACATTCATGTCAACGTGTTAAGTTTACCGACATTTATTAAACACGCATGGAATAAGTTAATTGAAGTTCGTACGCAAATGTGTAGGCTCATTTCTGTTTTATTAGATTTTGTAATTAAAGCTCTCACACGAGCCGCCGTTTTTAATTAAGCGCGATTGGAATAATTGCTGATGGTGGCAGAGCATGCCAAATTTTGGGTTATCGCCCCCACGACAAGGGAATAATCGCCGAATTATGAACAAAGCAAGTAAGCGTGAAATTATGAAGTGCCATTGGCGACAAATTAAATCGAGCTGTTTATACAATTTCTTTAATACCGATTTCTTTGTTATGGCAAAACAAGAGCGAAACAAAGACAGCAATTCCAATTAGGCGCTGGGCACTTCTCTGTTGTTCAAAAACAGTTGTAAAACTTCACTGATGGGGACTAAAAAATCATAATTTTGCTCCCTTCTGCCTTACCTCAACCGTCGAAAAAGGTTTCTAGCATGAGAATAAAATCTGATCATCTGATAATTTCTAGTAATTGACTTAATAAGGGAGCTATCAACGGTAACAAACGATGCTCGAAGACCCCTGCCAAACCCTGCTGCAAGACAATAGCAGACTAAAAAAGTGGAGCGATTAAATCTTTTTCCACATCATTGAATTTCCACCAAGAATCAATCATTTTTAACGACAAATTTAATTTGTTTTGCGGCTTTGAACTTTGATGTTCCGCTATTAGTAATTGCGCGACCTGCGTTCTTGAAATTAATAACAATCTTGCCCAAACATAAACATGTACTACGATTAACTTGGTAAAATTTGCTTTGAAAATATTTTTATTTTAAAATATGATTCACCCTTGAAGAGTCGTTAAAAAGTAACACGATATGTCCACGTTCGCTAAACAGCTAGCTACTCTTTGTTTTGAAGACCTTTTTAAAACAACTGTGGGAGGCGCGGTGGCCTCATGGTTAGTGCATTCGACTCTGGAGCGCGCGGTCCGGGTTCGAGCCCTGGCCGGGCAAGACACTTTACTCTCACTGTGCCACTCTCCACCCAGGTGTATAAATGAGTACCGTCGAATTTAATGCTGGAGATAACCCTGCGATGGACTAGCATCCCATCCATGGGGGAGTAGAAATAGTCCTAGTCGCTTCATACTACAGAAACCGAGATAAGCTCCGGCTTGGTGGGCCACAAAAGACCCTTCTCCAAAACGGCGGCCGAGAATTCAAATAAGTCAAAATTAAAAACTTATACCAGCACTAGAAAGAACACATTTACTTTAGTAACCCTGGAAGGTTTCAGCATTTCAGGTGTAATATCAGCTGAGCAAATGTAAGTTGACGTTAATATGGGCCTGACTGGGGGTATAATGCATACCCCCAGTAATACATAAATCTCTAAATTTTCAACTTACATTTTCTGAGCTGATATTACACCTGAAATGCTGAAACTTTGCAGAGTTACTAAAGTAAAGGTGTTCTTTCTAGCGCTGGTATACGTCTTTAATTTTAGCTAATTTTAACTCATTTAAATCTTCGGCCGCCATTTTGGAGATGGCACTATTGGCTCGTATGCAGACTTTACCTTTACCTTAAGGTGGCTGAAAACAGTTTCCAGCTAGTACTTTCCAAGACTTGGAGTTTGATGGGTCATTATAACCACTTTATACCAGTTGATACCACAATCATGGTATCAACAAACTGCCCAATCATCGGTGAACAAGTTGCTGTTAATTTTGTGGCACAATAGGTTACCATAGCAACAATATGACCTGCTAAAATTACCTTTAATTTTAGCTTTAAGCGCTCATAACTCAAAAACGAGCTCGGTGACCCCCATTTTTTATTATCGAATTGTAATCAGCATGATAAGATGCAACTTTTTATAAAGTTTAAAAAAAATTCTACGAAGGGGGTTCAGAGCCACCTTAAATTTTCGAAAATTTGCTTGCATCATGTTGATCAATTCACCTTTCACATTTCATTACCGAGCTTAAAATTCACCAGTTTATTCACTTATCAAATTAATTACATATCAACTTAAGAACTAGAGATATTATTATAACTGTCGATTATTTTTGCCTCATAGTTATTTGAAATTTATAAAATTGAGTAATTCAGTTGCTTGATAGTTATTGGCAGTGAGTTCCAGAGGTTGGAACCAGTGTAATAAAGAGGGCACGAATACCATATCGGGTAGTTGGAACTGATCTTATAAACAAATCAGTTCTTTCATTGACTGACGTGTAAAATACTCATGTAGAAAAGATATCAGTTTCAAAAGA
>JAHPZR010033155.1:25000-32500 GCA_019787425.1 Platygyra sinensis | reverse complement strand
GGTACATACGCTGTGGCGTGTGAGGAAAAATTATGGCCTGGGTACGTCATGTGCGGTGTAATAAGCCAATTAATTTGACGGAGCTCATTTATCTTTACCCGAAACTAAAATTTTCTGACTTGCATTTCGTTTGGTCGTTTCAGAATGTTCAAGTCAACAAGGTGCGAAGATCTACATTGACCTTACACCATTTTGTTAATGCCATCGAATGTATTCTGTTCAGAATCTTGCATGGAAGCATAAGTCTTAAAATTCATATCAGTCTTTACTATAGACACACTGTAGCTCTTTTCCCTCACATTATGCATCTTTACGATACTGTACAGATCGCTGAAAGGCATCTGCACTTCCTTAATCCAGGAAAGGAAAAAAAACAACAACAACAACAAGCAAACAACAAAAATAACAACAGAAATAACAAAATGCTAACTGAATAGCTAACTGAATAGCATTTTTTTATCACTTCGGAAAAGACTGGCTGAGGGATAACAAAATAGCTGTTTGGCACCAAAACAAGAACAGTATTTTATCACATAATTTTATTAAACAACCAATCTGATCTTGGAATTTCATTTTACGACAGTTAATAGTAACAAAACAAAGAAGGCGAAAGAAAATTTACCGTTTGTTACTACTTATATTATAAATCGGCTACACCGAATCTTAAAAAAAAGATTCTCATGAAACACTGACATATCATTCAACAACAACCTAGACTTGCACATATCTTTAACCATCCACCAATTGTATCTTACAGGAAGGAAAAATCACTGAAGGACGTTTTAGTTCGCGCCGCAAACGTTCCTTCGATCACGCCGCAATAATAAAAACTTGTAGACAAAGAAGCAATTTCAAAAGGTTTGTTTTCAAACCGTTGACTGTTCTGTATAATAGAACAGTCAACGGCGAACTCAAATTCATTCAAAATCGCTCAAAAAACCGCTTTTGAGGCAAAAGAACGACTACACACCACAGGTAAGGTAATTCAACGTTTATTTATCATTGATTTACATACACAGTTAACGATATATGGCTATAGGTGAAGCAAACGGTAAATCTAGTACATTTACTATAAAATAACAGTCGGCTACCCAGACAGATTGCGTGAGCGCCCTGTGAATTTACATATGACCTTCTGCTAGCAACACGCTCAGCTTGCGTTCGCACATCTCTTACCGCAACTCAACTGAGCAAACAAAAATAGCCCCTGATCATTTACTAACCCCTCCTTCGTTTTCACTTTGAACCTTTCAATTGATCATTTTTAGCGAACGTAGAGGCAGAGGAAAAAAAAACATTGCAGCGGAACATTCCTGACATCTCACCGACCTACGTGGAGACGCAACTCACCAATTTCGCAAAGCTTGAGAGCGGAATACCCCTAGGATCAGTTGCATGGGAGGACTCGCACCGGGGCCAAACCCACCTAACGCTGCCGCGTATTTGATGCAAACCTTGAACTCTGGCCGATCTTTTAGCATGTTGGGTCCACTGTTGCAAAATCTATTTATTTAGACCGACTAGTGAATTTCTATCATAGTGGTTACCGCTTTTAATCCGAAAGCATCAGCGCATGCGTAATTGTAAAGAGTGCCTTCAACGAAATTTACCAACCAATATTTTTTCAAGTCTGGTTGTCAGTAAAATTTCGTAACACAAATCATATAAATTCGTTTTATGGAAAATTTCGTATACAATTAAGGGCTCAATGATGGTTCTTACGCAACGCACGTTTAGACTGGGGCAAAGACCATCAGGTCAGTGTTTTACCTCAAAATCTCCCTTTAATCTTTATGTATCGAGGTAAAATGTGTTCATAAGCAGACCCAGAAATCGGCAGGATAATGTGTTTGAGCATTCATAAGACCAAAATGAGCCTGTCAGTACATTGCCGGATTTCATACGTCGGGGGCCTGGGTACAATCGGTGTATTAGGGGATTAACAATACAAGACCCATATATTCAGAAAGAGCACACCGAGCTTTACAAAATCTTTAAGTTTCGTGTTAATTGGGCCAATATTGAAGAAGATACAGCCATTCAAAAACTTTAACATTTGCAAAGAAATGTATGGCTTTCCGGACAAGTGTCCGCAAAGTGTATGGATTTCCAGACAAGTGTCCGGCAATCCATACATTTGTTACTAAATTTTTACGTTTTTGAATGGCTGTATCTTGTTCAATATTGGCGCAATTTACACGAAACTTAAGGATTTTGTAAAGCTCTTTGTGCTCTTTCTGAATATATGGGTCTTGTGTTGTTAATCCCATAATACACCTTTTATACCCAGGCCCCCGACGCATGAAATCCGGCAATGTAGTTGTTGTTTCGCAAATTGTGTTCGTTTTAAGGCTCATAGCGTGTCAGTATGTCAGCGGCTTTGCTCCTGGAACACTATACATGGACCCGTACATTACGTATCTTATGAATTTCTACCGCCACATTAGAAAGGTGAGAAGTAATATTTCAAAAACGAGTGCGAGTGTTTCATCAGGTTTCCGAACGCGAGAAACATTTGAAACCACGAGGCCGCAGGCCGAGTGGTTTTATTGTTTTCGAGCGTTTGGAAATCTGATTAAACCCGAAGCACGAGTTTTGAAATTACTTCTCCAACAAAGAAAATTAGTTTAAATTATCATTTGAATAAGATTTCCCAATTCAACTATTATATTTGAGACGTGAAATGTGCATGATCCTCAAAACAATGTGCATGATGTGCATGATCCTATCACCTAATTGCTGCGCTGTGACAATTTTTGAATATTCATCAACTGATGTCACGTTGTCACCTAGCTGCTTGTCAGTTCCGAGCGAACACGTTGCTTCACAGAGCAAATGGCAAAGTGCAGATTTAGACCTCCTCTGAAACTAGCGAAGAAGAGGAAAGTTACATTCAACGTTAGCAGTAAATAATTTAGGTTTAAAGTTTGTTTCGAAAAATGTGTGATTAAATAAAGTTGTTAATCGCCACGTGTTTTTGTTGCTTTATGAATATGCAGATTAAGAAATCGTTTCAAACATGGGTTTCTTTCAAGGCCGTGTTTTCAACTCGTTTTTCATTGGGTTTCTAAACTCATCCACCTGACCAGAATAAGATGCTCTGGTTGGGTAAGAGCTGCATGAATAATTAATTAGTTTGAGAAGATTCGTTTAAGGCGGTTTACCGTTTCGTTTTTGCGATCGGTTAGAATTTACCTTAGCTTTTGAGGCAAGAGATGATCAGATCTTAGTTCATTAATTCAACAAACGGTAAGAAGTGGAATTTGAAGAAACTTGAGACGAAGGAAACTCTATTTAGTGAGGACTGCGTGTGACCGGCAATCAATCGAGCGAGTCGCCTTCGCTTTCATTTGGGAGGACTGGAAGAAACTCACATGGAATTCAGTTACGTACTGAATACGGCGGTCTCGTGCTACAGAGAATTATTTCAGACACCAGGAGATGGATAGCCTTCCTCTTTGGTATAAACAGCATGCTGTTATGACTTTGAACAACCCATCTGGCGCAGAAATCATGACTGCTGAAAACGTTAATCACGTCCAGGTAAGCTGTAGCCCAAAGTTCATGCAAGCGAAATCAGCTTGATAATCTTGATGTCTTAATTTGCTTTCTACAACATACACTCAAAATCATTAAACGTTGTTGAAATTATAGACCTCCTCAGATCATTTTTAGTAAAGGATATTACATATGATAGAAATGTGCTCTTAACATGCTTAAAGTACATTTTATAGCTCATTTTATCACAAAGAATGTTGTCTTGTCAGGGTCAGGACAACCTGCAAAAGAGAGCTTTTCATATAGTAACATACACAAATACTTACAATGCAGCCATGCATAATAGTAATAATACAGTAATGATGACACAATTTCTCCCGTGCTATCTCACACATGGCTGGCAGTCATGAATAGATCAAGATATTTTATACAACTGTATGCATGAATAATCATGTGTAGTAAAGGCATTGTGGGCAAGTGTCAATCAACATTATATTATTATTATTATTATTATTATTATTATTATTTAACATCTTGACCCACAAACGATCAACAACCAATCAATCGTCGGTCAACACTCAATCAATACTTGATTGATTTCTTGACTGACACTTGATCAACATTCACTAGATATAGTCAGCCAAGTTGACTGTTGACCGAGATGTCAGTTGAGTATTGATTGATTATTGATTGATTAAGAGTCATCCAAAATACTAATGAAGAGTCAATTGAGGGTATCAATCAAGGGTGCCGATGGACTCCTGACTACGAATTGTGTTTAGTATACATGATCCTGCATGAAAATACATACTAGATAAATCCATGGTTAAAAAAGTGAAATCTGTTTTTGTCCAGGCCTCCCACTCCACCAGAGCTTAGTAGATGTTTGTAATGGTGCTTCCAATTGTTTCTTATGGTATTTCATCAATTCACATTCTTGAAACAAGTTAAGCTAAACTACATAATTCTCTTGTGCTTTTGCTTATGACTTTTTTATTTCAACTTTGAATTAAGTAAAGAAGCTGGATTAGAAAAAAATGTTATTCTAACTTATGCTTATACCTCTACACATGTACATGTATATGCAGGGTTCGAAACGAACTTTTGAGGTAATTGGCCCCATTGGGCAGCTACTATTCAAGTTTTAGTTGCCCCTCAAAAATGTGCTTGCCCTGTTTTAAAAAGTAGTTGTCGTAAAGTAGCTGTTTTAAAAAGTAGATTTAAAATAAAAATTGCTTACAGTAATGGAGTATGATCATTTTCATTTTAATTGAAATTCTGGGCAGTGTTGTTGGTCTCCTTTGTCCCACCAGTGTTGCAGGGCATGGGCAGCGTTGTGCAATTCCAAATCTGGACCATTGGATGGGTTTTTATCTTGTGATTCTTTTCCTGACTTAGAGCTAAAAAATCGAGTAATTTTACAAGCCATTTTGAAACACACACATGTCCATTCAAGATCTTTCCGCACATCCTCTCATGTAGTGTACTGCTGACACCAAACGATGCGTACACGATTTTCTCCCTAACAAGCATCGAGAAGCAGTGACTGTCAAGGTGTTTAACAGCATTCAAAAGACAATTTTTCTTGGTTTTCTCTTTTATTTATTCTTTCGCAGTGATAAAACTGATTCACTTGAAATTTTTATGTATCTGCTTCCAAGTCCAACAGTCCCAGCAGTTGCCCTGCATACAGGAAACCAGTCGCCCACCGGGGCAACTAGACTAAAGATCTTAGTTGCCCAAGCCAAATTTTACATGCCCCGGGTAACAGGACACCCGTTAGTTTCGAACCCTGTACATGTATCTTAAATTAATTGACATACAAATTTTGTTTTGGTCATACATGTACCAGTACTCTTTGTTAAGCCTGTATTTATGGCAAGAGTTCAAACCAATTTTTTTACGGAATACAAACATTAACACTTTGTTTTTTTTACTGTGCAAGGCTGTTGCCTAACAATATTTCAAGGAGCCCAGAAGGGCAAAAGCCAGAAAGTTAGGAGCCCAACCGGTAAACTAATGTTTTGGGAGCTGCTGCAAAAATTTAGGCGCCCAAAGGACTTTCTTGGGTGCCCCAGGCTGCTGGGCTCCTGTTAGGCAGCGGCCTTGCTGTGTGTACTTTATCATGGCTTAATTTGCAGCATCCTCTACATAAATGTACAAAGTCGTGTGTTGTTACATGAAGATGTGGTTAGAAGAAAGCTAAGAGTGGTTTGGTTGAGAAATAAGAAAAACATTGATCAGTAATTGATACAAGCTTATTCTTGATCTACGTGTATAAATTTGTGCATTTTCTCTTTATCAGAAACTGGAAAGACGAAATTGTGCATTTGAACTAGTACAGTCAAGTATGAGTGGAACACAGAGGCAGTATGCAAGTGAAGTGCTGTATATGGACTACATGAGAAGTGAGGACTCTGATTATGAAGAGACAGAGGATCCCATTACTGGAGAGAGTGAAAGGAAATTGGCCTGTTATATAACAAAAAAGCTGCCATGGGAGAAGACCAGCCTGACTAGCCTTAAGTCAAGACTGGATCATGCATACTACAACAGTCTGTCATCGCATGAAAGAGCCATGTCAAAGCCAAGACAAGTTGGTGGATATTTAGCAAGACCAGCACCTGAAGGCCCATCCTGGGTTGTCAGACAGCCAGATGAGACTGCCTAAGTTTTATTTATTTACGGGGTATTTGATTTAATTTGAATATCACACCTGACTACAATGTACAGTTCCAGAAATATCCATACTCTCCCCACAGAAGGGATTGGAATTTCCTGGGGGTGGGGTTCTGTAAGGCCAAAAATGATATAGAAATGTACAGTGTATGAAGCTTAATTGGAATTTCCAGAGGGGTGATGGGATCCCTTCCGTAGGGGAGGTATCGATGTTTTCTGGAATTACACAATACTAATAGACTGCCTATTGTAAGTTAACCACTGTGGGGTTTTAAAGACTTTGAATCTTGTTAAATTAATATAATATACCCGGTAACAATTGCAAATCTCTAAAAACAGTTGCAAAGCCCAGTCATTCTGACTTCCTTAGTGCATATAAGTGTTAATAATGTTTCAGTATATCCAGTAACCATTGCAAATGTCTGAAAACAAAGCCCTATTATTGTGACTCCCTCAGTGCATTTAAGTGTTTATGATATTTCAGATGTTGCAATAAACAGATTTTATCTGTGTATCTTGCACTATTAATAGCAAATAATATTATTAGATAAGTTGTGGCAATGGGTATCATGCATGTATTATGCAAGACCTGAATGCATTGAGGTTACCTTGAACTTAAGGTAAGGTATTATACAAGACTTGAATGCTTTGATCACAAACATCAGTGCATTCAAGTCTTGCATAATGCCTTTCCTTAAGTTCAAGGTACTAGTTAACTTTGACTTTTTTCTTTTCTTTCTGAAGCAAGTATTTTTAGCTTAATCAGGAGTGCACCAACCATAAGCTTTAGCAATGTGCACTCAAGACTTCTGTATATTTGTTGTTTCAGGTAAATCATTTCTCAAACAAAAATTGCATTTGAGCAAAATGGCGTGATATCCTTGTCATTGTGGGTCCTGGGTTGTTCAAAACAGATAAATCCTGGATAAGTGTGAATTTTGATTTTAGTTAAATAGCTTTTCCGTGTAGGTACAGTGTATCTGTTTATACTTTGCATTTCAGTTTTACAAATGACTTATGTCAACCCCAAGACATTATTGGTAAAAAACTTTAATATTTTTAAAACAGTTGCTTCTTTGCCTTTTTACATGTATGCTGGATAAGTGTGTAATTGACTTAAAAGGACCCAGGACAAAAGAAGTTTTGTAACAAAACACTTTAAACCTCATTTGTCTGCATTCGAGAAATAGTCATATTTACTATTTGCATGTGATATGTGATTTCTGACAAAATAGGTCTACAACATAATAGTTTTATGTGTACATGTAAAGCCTTCGATGATCAGGAAAAGTGTAAAAAAAAATTGACAAAATTGTAAAAATG
>JAHPZR010033155.1:0-15000 GCA_019787425.1 Platygyra sinensis | reverse complement strand
CAATAAATAAAGATATCATACAAGGAATGGTTTATATATTCAATTTATGCATGACAAAGTATCCAATTTTCTTGAAATACTCCTTGTTTATTTAGCGTGGAAAAAGCTCGATCGCTCCTTTCCCTTATCAACCGAACAAAAAGAACCCGTCTTGCGCTATTAAGTATAATGATACTGAGCCAAAGACGACAGACAATTCAGAACTAAATTAGCGCAGCGAGAGATCCGAAAACTCGACAATTATCTCAATGGTTTTGTGGCGCAAGCCTATTACCCTGTAATTAGATTGAGTAGCACACACTTTTAAGAACGCTTTTTAAACCAACAGATTAAATGTTCCTTGCGGAAATAGCTGCAATTAGAAATGATTTGGGATTACGCACTCCCTGTAAAGGTTCTCTAGAAACAACGAGGAGTGTGCCGAAAATGGCGGGAAACAAAAGTAAACCTGTCATTCTGATATATTATCACGTCAGAGCAACGGAACACGTTTTTTCTCATAACTTAACCTCATTAATGCTTTACTTTTTTGCATGAAAGCGCTATGTTTGGCAGTACAATGTACAATGGAGTCTTAAAAAAGCGATTTACACAAAGGATTAGCGACGTTACAATGACTCCTCCACAAAACAAACCTTTGAGTTTGTGCAAGCGACCTGACGGTCATTGTTTTGTAAACACACTCCGAAGCCATCCATTAAAGGCTATTGTCCGCCAGGCTAATTATCCATGACCCGTAACTCCTGTTAATATAGTCTATCAACGGAGCCACCATTAAAATGAACCAAGCTTACGGTGTTTATGGAAAAGCTCCTTTGTAAAGAAAAGATAGTCAATACTAAGAATTTACCATGGGGAGGAAATTAATCAAATGTTGACAAACTGATTTGGCGAACGCCCAAATTTAAATTTGAAATAATGCTGTGTGGAGGTTTTGTCTTGTTCTTAATTAACTCCGTGTACTAGTTGAAAACAAAGATTCCTGTCTTCTAGGAGCATAACACGCAGTCGTTAACTCCACCCAGATATTAAGCAACATTTGTCCCACGAAATTATCTTTAATTTCACTCTTACGCAATTGAAACTGTGACCATGAATTAGCCCTAAATTGCACTTTTGGCCAATAAAACGCCAACTCAATCGTTTCTTGCCACTTTGGAGCCATTAAAGGATATTCCAAATTATCTTTCTATCTGTATTCATGGCTAATTATATGCGAAAATTGGGTCTTGAAGGCCATTTAGTAATTAGTCCATTAAGTCGAAAGTGGAACAAAAACAACATGCAAGCGAATTAGCATTTCAAAAGCACCTGACCGAAACGGGGAAAGCGTTGTATTTAGTCTGTTTTCTGAGAAATCCGAGACCAAGATTTGTTTAAAAAGAGACCAGTACCATTGCTTATGCAATTAAAGTGCTATCTCGCTGTATTATATGCCATATTGGATGACTTTTCTTTGAGTAGGAATCAACAAGTTCATTTATGATATAAGTGCGAGAGTCAGTGGTTGAATAACATTTTTAAGTGCTTAAGCACTCTATAGCGTGAGATAACACCAACGATATGATAACAAAGCTAAGTTTATGAACTCGAAAAATTGACTTGCAGGTGTCGGCGGCATATTTCCAAAACGCTGAGTGCCTCTGAGGTTTCGGCGGCAAAGCCGGCTACCTTTCTAATATTGCGCCAATTAAAATAGATGAGAAAAATTGCCCTTCTTTACCTGCTAGGGAGCTGTTTCCAAGAACCAATTAACAGCTCTGTATTATTCTCCTGATGTTTGAAACTCATGGCCCGCGTAGCAATTTTTTTCAGTGGAACATAAAACAACACAACTCGTGAGAGCTTTTTTATACCATCCGCTGGTCATGTCAGATTCTGTTTCATTGAGTTCGAGAAGCGAAAGCCTCGGCAGTTGAACACAAACAAAATCTCAACGCGGGAAAAAGAAAGGAAATCTGTGTATTGTTCGTATAGAGGCAGTTATCTCGATACGCCCGCGTTAATATTAACTATAATTTGCCTCAATTAAACCACTTCTCACAAAACAACTATTTAAAAAAAAATGATCGTTGCATCGTCGTCAAGATGTATGTGAAGTACGCTCGCTCGTTTAGTCATGGGTAATCGACCTACCCGTCGACTTCGAGTAAAATACCAGGGTCACAGTTTTATTCAAGCAAAGCGCAAGTAAAATAGTTCAATTTACCCACCATAGTAGCACTGAATGCAATGGTTATAGAACACTTTCGGTTCAGCGAACGGAAGGTTAAGAGCAAGTTTTATTTTTGTTAAATTTTGACAAAGAAAATTCTCTATGCATCACATGCGGTGATTTCATTTCGTGATAACAACAACTTAGGCTTATTTGGACATTTTTCTCTTCTCGTCGACTACCTACAAAGTTTCTTAAAGCATAGCATAACATGTTTACTTAGTAAACAATAAGTATTCATATATACAGGTAGTTAATCGCTAGGGTTCCAGAACTTGATAGGCATTTTTAATTTCCAATTGATTAAAACTGGGCAAATTCCAATGACTAAAATGATATCAAAGCTGCAGGAGTATATTATACGACTCTGACTGTCTGTCAAGCTCTGAATGAAAGAATATTTCGACGCCGGTTCTTAACTGAATCGGCTGAATCGTGCTTGCGAATCTTTTCCTGTTTTTATTTTTCTCAAGAAAGTACTTTATAAAACGCCAAACGTTTTGTGTTTAAACCTGGAGACCGTTAGGGTTGCTCCGTTTTTCTTTTTCTTAAAGACCATCTGTTGTTTGCTGCCTGTTAAGAGACATCCTCAATACCTTTAGCTATCTTTATCACCTGCTTTAACATGTCAGTCACTGGAAAACTTTCATTGGTTTTAGCGTATGTGTTTCCCGGCCTTGGACGGTTTTTTATATACCACTTAAGCTGCAATCTCGAGGCCGTTTAACCTCTAAAATTTTAACAAAAATATCGTTCTCGGTAAATGAAAAGAAAAATTATCTAGTTCTGTTTTAGTTGATTTTTACTCACATAAAACCATACATGAACCTGTATTTTTTTTTATTTTCGCGAGCTAGACAAGCATGTTAAAAAGTCACTCAGTCTCGTCCGACAACAACCTACGGATAACAGCTTCCCTGAGGGAGTCATCGAGAGGGAACGTTTCGGAGCTCTCTCCGCAAATGTTCCGCCGAAACATCAAATATTCATCATACCATTTGGATGGGTTTTGAGGATGCCAGTGGACCTCTTAATTCAGCAATCAAGACTGTAAGCCTTGAGTAGTTGGATGATAAAAACGTCGGGGTAACGCCCGAGTGATAACACTCGTCGAATTAAACATAATGGGCTGGTTTTTTGTCCGAAATCATTCACATGCATACACAAGACACATATCTAACACAACAAACAATGGCCCGACACAATGGGCGTCCAGTAGGCATTGAGAGTATGTTGGTTTTGATAATGGCCTTGCAAGCACGTAGCCATACCGAAATGTTTTGACCCTCCCAGTTTAAGACAATTTGTGGGTTTTACATTCTCTGATTCTTGCGGTTAAGCATAAGAGGGCACTACTGCATAGCGGTATAGACTTTCTTAAATGTCTCCCCCTGGGCGACGGTGTTATGAATTTCTGTCGTAAATCATTGAAGTCCGGCCCAAGAAGTGAAACAATGCAAAATATCATTATGATGACGAAGTGTTTGTTTAACACTCTAGGATAGAACAATGAAAATATCTCTTTCAAACCACTGGCAGAAACAAGAAAAGTCAACACAAGGAGCACTTTACTTCAGTGTCGCTTACACATGTCAGTTATTGAGAAGACATCATTGCAATCTCTTAATCAAAGCCTAAGAAGAGAAGACAGCATTAAGCACAAAACCTCTTATAACTGATTGAGTCCTTTATTCACTTAACAGATGCTGTGGCATTGCTAAAATGTCATTGATACTCTCTTAAATAATAGATACAAGAAAATCTAAGCTATTACTCCTTTTGAGGTATACTTACAAACGGCGCATGTATTGGGTGGTTATTATCACCGACCACTATAGTGACGGTTACATGGACTACATTATACCAGCATCTCTATGATATAAGCTAATACATGCGTATATATTGAACTTTAGGGACGATTCGTTCTCTTTAGTCATGTGATAGAGATATCAACTGTCACCTGTGCGACCAATTACCAAAAAGTTATGTTCCAATCTGTTCTGTTTTGTGTAGGAAATGCTACATGAATAGATTCAAAGCTACATTTAAAATCCTTGTACTAAAAGATTTCTTCTCTGAGTTAAATTATACACGCTAGCTGGGTTATAACACAAATAAATTATATTTACAAAATTAAAAACTATACAGCTTTAACAAGATTTTCTGGGGAATCGTAGCTGTTCTGTTTTGCACTAGTTGTGTATAAACGTTTCGGAGCTTTCCTTTTTTTTTATCTAACCTAAATCACCGCATTGCTCTGTACATTTTACTTTATACAACTGAGTATTTTTCATGAAAGTCACTCTTGAAATTGATAGTGATCACATTCTTTGGCAGCGCTCTGTCAGGAAAGGAGTTTTAAGACACCATTGGCCCAAAGTTGGCGTTGGAATAGCTTGTTTAGACGGATTCGCTAAGACTACAAGGCTATTTGGAGAGTCCGCGTCATGACATCCCGAGCCGGCAGCCTCTGAATTTGACCAAGCGTCTGTGTTACAACCATTTGATGATCCTGGTCTGCTTTCCGGTTTGTTCGGTCCATCAACCGAGTTGTCTTCGTTCGCTTTGATATTCTTCTTACATTTAGATCGTCTGTTCTGGAACCAGATTTTCACTTGGGTCTGCGTCAGGCCGAGAAACGCGGCTAGTTCAGCGCGTTCGGGCAAAGCGAGATATTGCGTTTTCTGGAAACGCTTATTCAGTTCTCGGAGTTGAAAACTTGAGTAAATTGTTCGTGGTTTTCGAATCTTTTTCCCCTTTCCGTTTAGCCTCGGTTCGTCACATGGTCCTTTCAAATCTGCAGTGATAATAAGTTAAAGTATGTTAAAATCTCCATAAAATCTCCAGAAAGCGGCACAAAGTGATCTCTAAATTGTATCATTTCGCCGTTCAACTTATCAAGCGAAGAGCAACAGAGTACTTTAACCGTTCATTTTAGGCTAATTTTGTTGCCACTTGACAATGCAGTTTAACACTTCGAAGGTAGTTTGACAGAGTTTTCGAGTCCACTAACCTCTCTAATTTCCGACGACTTAGGCGACCACAAGAGAATTAAACGCGGTAAATAACTTCCGAATCTACCCTTGGTGAGGAAGTTCAAAATTGCTACTTGAAATGAAACAGAATCAGAGTGACACAGAAAGATTTAAAAGCTGACTTACCGTCGTGAGGAGAATCGTGCGGGGCGCCAAAACCCTGCATGGAAGGCGACAAGTACGGATGATGCGAGAGCGGGTGATGGTTGAGCACGGGCGGCATCGGAAAGGAATTTCTGGCGTTGCAGGCGATCGGATAATCTTGGCTTGGTGGAGGGTGATGATAATAGCGCATCGCCGTGTAAGGATTGTAATTCGGAGGTACAGGATTATAGCTGGAGTAACTGTGTGGCCCTGGTGTCGAAGGCAACTCCATGAAGGCGGACTTGCAAGGCGCGGGAGGCTCAAAGTATTCGGCTTGGAAGTTGAGGTTCATGTGGCAGCACTAACCGAAGAACGGTTCAATTATAACAAGTCGGCACTCGCAGATGTGACAAGTTGACAAGTCGCTCTTCACAACCTCGATATGAGACCCGAGAAACCACCTGACTGGTTGTTAAACAACAAACCTTGAGGCCACGCGTGCATGTCTGGTTAATATGTATGTTTGCCAAGCGGAGTCGCGCAAGAATGGCTTATGCAAATCTAATTGGCTGTTATGATAATATGGCTCTAATTACATTGTATTTTATCTTCTAATAGCTTTCACGCACAACAAAAGCAGCTGCTGTTGTCACTGAGTCTTTATCAGGACTGTATAATTTGCTATTGTTGATGAGGCTCAGCAAACAGAGTGTACGCACCAAAATAGCCTTGAGTGTTTTGCACCGTTTGGCGATATCCGACATGCGTGGTCAAACTAACGGAAAATTGACAGCGTTTTTGTAAAGAAAATCGTAATCTTAGTTCATCGCTTTTATGATTTACCCTGAAAGATTCAACCCTGTTTAGTTGCAAGGATTATTAGCACATGTTGTTTAATTGAAGCTAAGTGTTTTTTTTTTTTTTTTTTCAATAACTGTCTATAGAAATGTTGGTTTGTGAATACTTACGGGGAAGGTAGTGACCTTTCTTCGAGAAACTAAGCGTAAGACAAAACAACATGCTACAAATGCTTTTTTTGCTAATGATGTGCGCAATTTCTAATCGCTGACGCCAGAACGCCATAGACTTACAACAATTTCCTTGGTAAAGAGGCTCAAAATAGCCAAATTGCTCCTTATTCAAAAGGTCCAAACAATACGATCTACAACCCGTTGTCCTCAGCGGAATAATTGCTTTAAATCTTGATAGAAAAGAAGTGTCGAAAACAACGCCAAGCAATTTAGCGGTACCCTTTAACTCGAGACACAATGTATCATTAAGAGAAAATGTGTTGTTTCTCAAGTGCTTGAACATTAAAAGCGCTTTAAAAATTTTCACGCGAATTTCAAGGTAGTTTTCGTGAAAAAATTGGCGTTCCCGCAATAGCAATTTCTGTCGTGCGTAAAGCCTAGTAAACCCGGTGGCCTACGACACAATGCACCTAGTCCTATAGCTCTTAATAGATCGGATTAAGCTCCTGCCCTCCCTACTGGGCTTTGAAGTTAACGGCTTTTTAATTCAATCTCGCACTGAAATAATTACAACAAGGGTTATGATTTCCCTTGCAAAAGAATAGGACAAGGGAACGAAGAAGGACTCTAAAACGCCAATCAATACCAAACCATCTTGAAAAAAATCTTAAGCTTAAAACCATGAAACGTTCCAGACTAAACATTTTTTTTTCGCAATGGATGGTAATATAAGTTGACTATTTTATTTCCTTTGCTTTAAAAAGAAACTCTTTTTTTGCAAAACCCTTTTCGGTGTGATGATATCAAACATGTGCAGGCCCACTGGAAAAAAGGCCGCAGTTTACAGTGCCAGTAGAATTGTTCTTTGCCAATATTAAAAGTCATTAATCATTTTTGTTTTGAAACCTGCCGGTTCGAAATTGTCCATGATTTCTATGTAAACGATGCAACGGCACTTAATTATTTCTCTGCCATATGGGTTGTTTCTCCGGCCAGCTTCAAACAAACATCATGGCTAAAAGATGCGAGAAACCTAAAAAATGGCGAGCAAATGTTTTTAACACCTTTCCAAAGTTTCCTCCCGTTTAACAGTTTTCGTTATTAGGGCCGGCTGGCGTTGAAAGTATTGTAATTATACGGCAACAATACATGGCTCGTCAGGCGTCTAAACATAACCGGCAAATAAAACCATGATATTTACTAAAACTTTGCGTGAGAATTGAAAAGCTTAAGGTTAACCAAGTCATAGCAAACCATCTGTTGAAATCAGTAACTATATTTTTGTATTTCATTTTGTTTCTAAAAAAACGCACTATCTACAGGACTCAACACTTCGCTCAAGAAAGATAAAAGGGCAAATTAAAGACGTGTGTTTTTAAAGAATATGTCAACGATTAGGTTGGTCTGACAGCCAACTTGAACCACACAAAAAAGAGCAATCTTGCTGGAACCATTCTACAACTAATTCAAAAATAGTCGGTCTTAATTTTCCGTCTTTAGTGCTTAATATTTTTGAGCAAGAAATTCATACCGTTAATACTGAGTTTCTTTTTTTCTTTCTTTCTCATGTGATAATTCGGAGACGCAGTATTTTCGGTGGTGGGGGTACATGTAAAAAGAAAAGATGAAATAAAAAACCAACCGCAGAGCGGTTCAATTCAGCAATGTCAGATTAAACCAAACAATGATGACACAACACGGCAAACAAACTGTCTTCATAAAATGGCCACCGAAATAAAAAATATAATTAATCGCAGCTTTGCACTTGCAGAAACATTTAATAAAATCAATACTCTCATGCAACACGATTCAAAATCACTGGATATGATCTTGTCAAACCGCAATGTTCGACTCGGGCAGCAATTGAAGTAAACATGACATTTGCGTACGTCAGGGGTTATATTAAAGATTTCTAAGTTAAGCTGTTAACACAGACAACAAAGCTCACAAAGGTTAGCTGTACAAAAGCGGAGACAAAAGGAGTCAGCGAAGACAGCAAGGTTTTAAATCATGCTTCACATTCTCGCAAAACTGGATAATTTTTCGTGAAAATTCGACTATCCATTCAGTATGGGTTTTAAAGCAGGCGTTATTTTCTGAGCAATAAAGATAAGAGAATTAGACCTTTTCAGTAAGAGCTCCAAAACAGTTACTGTTTTTGAAATAAAACATCTGTTGAATGCTGTACTTAAAACTAAACCGAATATGTATTTTTTTACAAAGCTATACGCACAACAATTAACGTCCGAGGCGGAATTGACGCAGTCCGGAATTTTCTAGAACGTTGGTTCTAAGATTGGTCTTTCTTTTACTTAAATTGTCCAACGGTTCATAATAATCCACGACTTTGGCTGCTAGACTTAAAGTAACATGGCTAAATTGTTAGTTTACAAACCTTTTTATAAACGATGTGTATCCTCGTGGAATAGTTAGGTACCCATGTTGAAAGAAGCAGAGTGGTATCTATCAGTTCAGTACTGAATGAGCCTGTGCTAGTTTTTGTTGATGTCAAAAAGGTAATATTAAGCTTCTTCCCTGTTTTTACACGTTTTCTTCGCCAGCTGGTTTCAAGAATTATTATCAAACTACGTGTAACTTCTCTTTCGTGGGAAATTTCAAACACGCGTAGCCTGTACGATATCCAATACTTAGTTTACTCGCAGAACTCTAAATGATAAAGATTCAAATAGCAGTTTGAATTAACAGTTATAAATGCTGAAACTTGGAAAGCAATTTTCAGGTTGGAAAACAGTTCTCTTGATTTTTTAAAGTCGAACATTTGAAGCGTTTTTAGCCCTAAAAGGGTGCCTAAAATTGCCTTAAACCCAGCCATTTAGAGACATAGAGAAAGCTGGCCGTAGTATTATCGGAATTATCCCATAGTTTACGCTTTGTAAAATGTTCAACTACTTTCAGATGGTGTTTTACCCAGGAAAGATGGATTATTCTTTTTGTTTTCACAAATCGAAGTATTCGCAAGCTGGCCGCTGCCTTAAGCAATTAAGTCACTGTCTTTCCTGGGATTCGCTGACCCAGAAAGTAAATTAAAATTGCACTTAAATAGAACTTTCAAACTTGGTAGTAAATTCTCTATTAGGGGAGCAATAAAAATAATTACACGTCCATTTTTGGTGATAAGTATTTTTCAACTCCTTTGAATGCAAAAACTGAGCTTGTCAACAGATGGCTTGGTGTTACGGACCTGCATTATTCAGAGACAATTTATATGTGTATATGCGGTCAAATGATTCCTCTTTGAAGGGAAAAATTTTCCTATTTTACGGCCAGGTTTCCTTAAACAATTTATACAAGAAGCTCTGCTAGACCATCTCTTAAGGATTTTGAACAGTCTAAATTTCGCCGAGATAGTTTCCCCATGGTGTCAAGTTGAAGGATCTATTCCAACGTTTTTAATAATATCAAGACACTACCGCTATCTACTCTAGAAATTCTTCACGCAACTTAGTTCTTCGGACAGATGCTACAAACAATGGGTACACTTAGTTTAACTTCTTCATCTTTAGAAGGATCGGTCAAACTGTATGAAACTTAAAGAAATTTTTCGTTAAGTGTAGATTGTTGTTGATTGATGACCACTGCGGACGTAATCATCTTCGCGTTTCACTTTGCACAATTCCACAAAGGCTATAGAATTAAATCCATAATGATTAAAACGAAATCCAAAAAAACTGGTTGGTCTTTTGAATTAAAATAACAAATTTCGATTAAAGAAATCCATTCTAAATAAAATTAATGTGAAGAGCTTTTGCTCAGATGCACAATTTACGCGTTGTTCTTAAACTTTTAGTAAAATTACCTCAAAGTAGAGTGCATTTTCTTAATCACTCAAAATTTAAAGTGATGTCGTATTTGAAATCAACGTATAGACATCCGGCGTGGAAATAACTTGTGCAGATTGCCATTTTAGAGTAAGATTTGCCCTGTCCAAACGGAAAATGTTTCGCGATTAAACACGGTCAAACATTGTTTTGTGTAATGTGTCATGTGGAATGTGTAATGTCGCGAGTGAGAGGACAAACATGCATCAGTGTCTCCTTTTGTGACCAAACATTTCCCTCTTTGACATCATGTTTGACCTTGTTGGATTGTGTTTGATCTTGTTTGGTAAAACTGAATTATTTGGTCAAAACTTGTGAAATATTTTGTTCGTCAAACATGTCTGAGACCGTTTGGCCACACAGTACAGCATCAACATGTAGGTTCAGCGGCTTCGTAAGAATAATTTCGTGATATTTGTGTGCCGATATCTAATAATATAACAAATACTGAGGATGGCACTGTAAAAAGTCAATGCTTAATTCGAGAAAATATCCCGAAAGCAGCTTTCAAAGTGTATGTCTTTCTAGCCTTTCTGATACTGCAAGATGGAAACGCTCGATTCATTAAGATAACCTGTCAAAGAAAGGGTATGTACACAGAACACAATTCATTTCTCCAGGTCCTTCGATATAATTCGAGATATATTGATAACCTGAAAAATCTCAATACAGGTTAAATCATTTATTCCCAGATTCGTATCGTGCAGGGTTCTTGGCCAATTTAGTACACATAAACTTAAGACCTGAAACACTTGGGAAATTACCAATGTAACACCGCCATAAGTAGGCCCCTTTTATTGTTTTTTCTCCGAATAACAAAGGAAAGGAAAGAAAAACCTCCTCAGTTTCAAGCTCCATGCATCAGTGTATCTTTACCATTTTATTGTCTCGGATTATCAGCAATGTTTTCAATTCTGACTAATTCCTGGGTAATATAAGTTGTATCGTTTGGCGATTTTACGCTGTTCATTTACATCTTTAATAAATGTTAAAATGGTGTTATCGGGTTAGTTAAATTCGCGCCATATCAGTTTCTCTCTCAATGTCCATAGAATGAGCTTCAGCCAAGGCTTTAAGCTCTCAAGTTCACGCGGTTTTTATCTGCATCAAGAGATTTCTAGAAATAGAGATTTATTTGCTAAGATCACTAATTTACTGCAACGTTAAAAAGAACAAGAGTGGTAAAATTTTTTTCAAATCATGAAGGAAAATGTCTTGGTCATTTTGTAAAATGTTTTCCAGAATTAAAGCAAGTACATCGATCTTGATGTTGTTGATCTCTTCTTAGCATGTCAGAGGGTGTTTACTTCTCTACGTGAGAACTGGAATTTCTGTTCAAAATTCTATTTATAATATACTTCGTAATGTACCATTTATTTTTAAGTGTATTCTTTAAGTGTATTATAACACCTTGGAACTTTAGAGCTTATGCTTTATTTCCCTCGAAGAGAATCGTATAAATAATCAAAGAACATTACATAAAGTGAATATGATTTTGTCTCAGTAGTGCTATAAATCATTTACATTTGCATTTCCAACTGCACGTCGTCGATTTCTTGAAAGCAAAGGTAACTTAGTACGTTTTAGGCAACTATTTTAAGGTTGTGTAAATTTTGCCTACAACGAAGTATATTCTTTCGAAAAATATTTAGTATTTCGAATATATTTCGTAATGTGGCATTTATTTTTGAAATGTATTCTTGAAGTGTATTATGACTCCCGGGAAATTTATAGCTTATGCTTTTTCTGAAAGACAATTATGTAATTAATCAAAGAACATTAAAGTAAAGTGAAGAGGAAATAAATAAAGTGAATATTTTGTCCAGTGCTATAAATCATTTGCACCTGCAGAATAGACATCAATTTGCCAGTTGAAAAGATTTGTCAACAGCTAACCAGAAATATTAAATAATTTTCGGAAAAACCTTAACTATTTCGATGTAGGCAAGATTTACACAACCTTAAAAATAGTCGCCTGATATGTACGAAGTTACCTTTGTTTGCAAGAAATCGACGACGTATTAAAGTAGTGAATGTGTTAATGTTCTTGCAGTTTAGACATATTTTTACGTTTTATTCAGCCGGCAAACAATGGATGAATGAAGGAAGGAAGGAAGGAAGGAAGGAAGGAAGGAAGGAAGGAAGGAAGGGATGAATGAATGAATGAATGAATGAATGAATGAAAGAATGAAAGAATGAAAGAATGAAAGAATGAAAGAATGAAAGAATGAAAGAATGAAAGAATGAAAGAATGAAAGAATGAAAGAATGAATGAATGAATGAATGAATGAATGAATGAATGAGTGAATGAATGAAATGCTTGCGCCTTAATGTTTTGTGTTGAAACCGTCCAGTAAGCAACTCGTTTTCTAAAATACGTAGTTAATTTCAGTAAAGCTCAGAAATCATCAACGCTGCGAAACTAATCGAGACAATAGTCTATCCACATCACTGATCACCAGAGGCAGGCAAATAATGTTGTTCATATCTCACATCAGCCACTGATACAGAAATTAGTAACCCAATATTCATCAAGTTTTATGTTTATTTTTTGTGTTGTTTTAAATTATTTTTGTTTGCTCAAAGCCTTTCCTCAAAATCCAAAGCAATATTCATCAATCAAGAACGAAGGGCCATCTTAAGAGTATTAGTGCTTTTGTAAGTGTCAACACTTACATCAGCTGCTGCACCAAATGGCAATTAAGGGACAAAGCACCGGCGAGGGGAATATTTCAGTAGTATTTAATGTAAAATACAACATATTTTAATTAATATATTTTTCATTAATTTTTAAGACTTCTTTTGGTTCTTGCTCATTTACGAAAAATAATACATTGAGCTCCGACGATTTTTCGTTTCGAGAACAACCTGAAAAAAAAAACATACCAATAACCAATCTTACTTTCACTAAATAAAATAGATCAAAAGTAAAAGTGTTATGTGGCGCTTGATAAGGACACATTCTGGAGAGAATTGACTTCAGTTAGGAACCATCTTGAAGTTACGAATTCTTAGTGTTACGACTGCAAGGTCAAAGAACTAGCTGAAAAAAATCAGTCTTAGCCCTTGATTGCTAATTTCTGACAGAAATAAATTGCCTCTGGCTTGAAGAGATCAGTAAATTAAAGTTTTGCTTGGTAGACGTTCTTCTTTGTTTACGTGTTATGCTGCATTTTGATTGTTTGTGGGTTTAATTTGTTTGCCCCAGCTTTCAAAATAAAATGAAAAGGGCGCAAGACGAATGTAGACAGTGATTCAAATGTGAAATATTCAAGGGCTTTGAATAAAAAAAGAAATATTGTCAAGATTATGAAATTAATCAATTATATAAATGACTTACGCTGGCGCCAGACCAATATTACTGCATTAACATAGAAAAATTAGCAAAGCTGTAGATGAAAAGGAACAAAATCGGAAGCAATTGTATTAACTACATATCCATTACTCGGAGAGGAAAATTCTTTGCTAGAATTTGTTTTGGTAAAAACATGTATTTTTTTGCGTGGTAATTTCTTGAAAGAGCTTAACAACTTTACACCCCTTTGCGTCATAGTTGTTCTCGAACGTTATCTGTGAGAAAAACAACTAAGCCAATTTGTCGCTTAGTAAAAGAACCTACTCAATTACATCACATACTGTGAGGCTTGAATCTTAATCCGTTATTACATAATTGTTTTGAAAATAGTGGCTCACCCATAAACACAGGAAGGTCACGAATGTGTAGAAAACAATAAAAGTCCTGAATGATTTTTGTCAAACATTACCGTACCGAATCACAACACATGTATTGCATCAAAAGAAAATAAAGAACAAACAAGAACTGCAATTAAATATTTTGGAGTTGTTTGGCATATATGCATGAAATGTGACAACCGCAAAAAAATTTGAAATGCATATTCCACATTTATTTTAAATTTGACTTTTATTTTGGCTTTGGCGCCAGTATCACTCATTTAATGGGTAATAAAACGCTAGCTAAGTAAAATACCGACACCTGGCCTGAAAATCTTTTGTTCGGATTACACAGTTACACACCGGCTCCGATTCTCGTTGAGAGTATTGGCCCACGTCATCTAACCGGCCACCTATGGTGATACTCGTTTCAATTCACGAAGGGTGGCCATGCTGCAAACAAGTCAGGTGCTTTTTTCAGTAATGAGAGCCTTAAATATGAGTAACTTTAATATAATATATTTTTTTCAACCCGATCTATATATTGTTTGGAAAAGGCTAATAGAAGACAATTTAAGTTTGCTGATAAAATGAATAAGGTAATATTCTTCGGCACAATAACTAACGTCAGACAAAGTCGACCAATGTTGAGAGGGAATAGTTTACGGAGAGCAGTTGAGAAAATTGATGTTGAGTGGTGGGTTAGGCTCCCCGCTGATCAGAAGAAAAGTCACTTCGAGAATGCGAGCCTGAAAGGGTTCGTGGGCCCTCTCTGAATTTATGTATTCTCTTGGTAAATGCATTCATTTTCTTAGAGAAAAAAAAATAAACCAAGATGTATAACGCAGTTTAAAAGCATATTTACGGCCCATCGTCATTGTTAATGAGCTGGGGCCATCTTCAGGACTGTGGTTATTGCGCAAAAAGAACTAAATATCAAAACTGACAGAAAGGAAGTACGCTTTACTCTCGCTTGTTTTTGGTAATATTTTTTGCTATAGTCTGAGTAAACTGCATTTTAAGTCTTTCATCATTGCTTATTTTAAACAAACACAGCAAATGAACTGTCATTTTGCTTGGTAACATTCCGTTTTACGTGATGACAGAAACGTTAGTATTTGCGGCCTTTACCTGGTTTCCAGCAAAAAGGAGTATGAACAGCGTTTTAAAATTCGCTTTTCTTA